>VZTL01002671.1:0-29092 GCA_013400535.1 Scopus umbretta | reverse complement strand
TTTTTTTTTTTTTTAACACAATCCTTAAAAACTACTTGGGACTGAAAACAGCATGGAAACAGAGAAGGGACTGCAATAAACTTTGATGGATTCAGAGGCATTTGTATTATAAAATTAAAGTGCAAGAAGTGCGAAATGACAGCAAATGGTAATTGAAAAGACAGATCTTGGAGAGAGAAACCTCATGGGAAAACATCATGAAAATGGCAAGTACTTCAATTGTAAGATGGATCTGGGATTGTCTATTTGCGAGTGTTGATATTAGCCTAAAATCAACAAGAAATAAGTAGTAAAACATATGGTGCCTGTATTCCAGTCTCCATTTGCAGAGTTTTAAGGTTTATAAATCCTCACACGGGACATTTAAACTACAAAACAGAAGAACAAAATTGGACCTAATTACGCCTTTGTTAACAAAGTCAATTATACAGTTAATCTTTTTCTAATTAAAAATTAGAATTGCTTTAACATTCTTCCTCACTTTTTTCCTAAGAAACATGTATTTAGATGCTTCATAATGTTCTAACTTCCATTTTTTAAGTCATTATTAATACAGAAATTAAAATAATTGTACTCCTATGTGAAAAACATCAAAAAAGATTAAGTAATTCCTTATATTTTATTATTAAATTCAACTCTTTATATAGTGGTATCAATAATATCCAGTGCTGCTTGCTCAAGCGCTACTAAAATTACGCTGGACATTCAGTCCACTGTTTAGAAGCCTGATTTTGCGGACTGCAAGAGTAGAATTGAGATCAGAATTGAACGAAGACATCACTTATTTCCTGCTTGTCCATCTCCTCTTAAATAGCAGCTTAAAAATCGTTAATTATTCGTTCCAAACTAGGAGAGAGATCATCTCTTTTTCTTTTACTGGGGTACAAAACTTCTTGACAGATCACTGAATGGATGTCAGAAGCCTTCTGGCTTTACGGAGCTATTCTCAGCCGGTTAAAACAGGAGGTGAGCAGTATGGGAACCCCCTAGATCTCATTAGCTGAGGAGGAAAGGAGTTTTTACGTATGCTTGCAGTTCCAGGTGGAAACCCGCAAGACAGCCTACACATGCCTCATCCTCAAGCTTAGCACCACTGTTCTTTTTTTAGCCAGAAGGGCCTTATCTTATTATACTTCTTAGCTGCAATCTCCACATACAACCGGAGAACGTCACCATCCTGACTGGCACAGGCAGCACATGGGAAACAGGCAATTCAGACACTCTCTTGTGCCTCTCAAATGCCTAACAGGACTCTGTTCTTACAGCTTGGCTTTGAGCATCCTGTTAATGTACAAATCATACTCCTTCCTTTCTCTTAATTCAGGTAAAAACTGATACAGTGTGATAATTAACCCACAGCTATGGTTTTTCAAATCCCATACACAGTTAAAGTCGCTTGGTTTTCTGCCTGGCAGGATCCACACACTAGTTTTTCACCATCATCCGATGAATAATTCAAGCTTTCTATATTTGTGCATAATTAGGTTCCTCTATTCTGTTTCAGGTATTATACCATGCCCATTACAAGTAGTTTCCACATAATCTCAGACTGTCTGCATTGGGTATCTTTTCCAGCAAAATTCAACTGTGGTACCTGCAAAGCAATTCACGGCATAAGAGGAGTGAGAGTGACAGACTGTATTCTTACCAAAGTAACAACTTCACCACTATCCCAATAGAATTTACAAGGGCACACATTACCTTTGGCGCACAGCAAAAGCAAACACACACGGGGATGCTTGAGAACAAAAGCCCTCTGACAGAAACAGAACACTGTCACATAATTGAAATAAAATTTCAACACTTGTCAGAGGTTTTTATAATGTTGGTGCAGGCTTACAAATTCTCCATTCATATAGAAAACTCACTACCACTACTACAGCCTCAGAAGTAAGAGATGCAGTTGCTTGCACCAGTATAATTAAACCAGCTTCTGAGTCACTGAGGAAAATCTGGCCCATGCTGATACATTATGCAGAGCATCTATAAAAATTACTGCGCTGATAGCATTAAGTAAGAACTATGACCATGGATTGGAAATGTTGTTATTGTCTCCACAATACTAAATTTATCCTTCATATAACAAATATAGGGAAGTGAAAAAATTAACACCTTAAAAAGATAATGAGCAATTCAACAACAAAAGATTCTACTGTCTACTCATTATTTTCATTCAGGTCACTCAGTATATAAGCCAATATCAACCAAAAGATTTTAACTGTGAACTGGAACATTTCAAGGTCACTCCTTTCCAAACATAAACAGGATTTTAGCAGGAATTAAATTAATTGGAAGAGAATGAAGGGTTGGGGTTTTTTTGCTCTGTTCATGTAATCTGTTTATTTTACTGGCAAACACAGTAGAGCTACTTGAAATTTGCAAAACAAAGCAGTAACACAAAATACTATTGTTTAAAAACTTAATTTATGCAAGTTATTTTTCTCCCCCAATCTGGCTGGACACTCTGCAGAAGAACAAACACGAAACATTTGTTCCTATCGATCCTGCAATTAAAGTACTCAAGAATTTGCATCACAGAGCCAGTTCTCTTCCAGTGCCTGCTCACTGCTCCACCCACAGCAATACTTTTGCACCCATTCCATTCATTGTGGTGAAGCATTTAGGGACCAGCCACATGTAAAAATTATAAAATCAGTGGTGCTGCACCAGAAGAAGCTTTATGTGCTTTTAAAACAGATTAAGAAAAAAACAAAAAAAAACCAAAAAACCCCACAGAGATTCATACCCTTGGTAGCATGGATGTCAAGCCCATTGCAGCTTAGTTCCATGTTACCAATTAGCCAGAAGGTAGAGGACAAAAAATACATATGGACTTAATTTTACTAAATATAAACATAAACATGTAACTTTTGCTTCCCTATTGATGAGCAGAAGGTAGGAATATTCTCCACACATGGTTCAAAGCTGTTAGCAATACACTATCTGACCCTCCACTAACACATGGGAAGAACCTATCTTTAATCAGCTCCACAAATCAACAGGTGGTGAAAGTAAAATTATCCAGCATCTTCCATACATTAAAATAAAATCAGCCAGTCAAAGTGTGTCTCCCATGGCTCTGTTCTAGACTCTAGACCCCGCTGAAGTAGCTCTTTAAAGGAAGGGTTAAATTTCTTTGTTTAAATGAGGAAATACTGTTGTTCTGTACATTTTTATTGGGTTTACACTGTAAGTTCACAGTAAAGACTCCAGCATTAGCATCTGTAGTAGGAAAGGATCAGAACTAGAGCTTCCAAACACAGATAACTTGTGCAAGGAGGAAAAAAAACCCACAAGCTTAGGCATGAATTTTAATGTAGTAGTACTCTGTAACAGACCAAGCCACCGTCTCTGTAATCTCCTGTCCCAAGCTCTATTAGTTAATATTTTAATTTAAACTGGGAATTAAATGTTGTTCTTCTGGCTCACCTTTAACCAACCATACTCAAATCATGTTTTATGTGACTGGGCTCACAGATTACTATAATTTTTAAAGCCTTCTCCTAGTGGTCTCACAAACTACTTTTTGTATCAGCATTTTTTACAAAAAAGTGCTAAAATTAGTGTGACGTATTAGCAATACTAAAACTACCCATTAAGTCTAAATCTTTGAAGAAAAGCAAAGCAGGCAGAGACAGGCTAGATTATTTAGTTGGGGTGGGGGGAAAAGATTTGAGCCAAATGGTCACTTCAGATCCTTTGTTGGGATTCAGAATTAGGAGTCATGCACTGCTCTCACAAATACAGGAACTCATTACTGCATTGTATAAATGTAAATGCTCATCTACACGGAGTCAAACTTTTTGTTCATGCAAAGTGATGTATACACTTTATGGATCAATAAAAGTGTCTTCTCTTCAAGAGCCTAGCTGAGACAATATCAAAACAAAGTAACACAAAAGATTACAGTTCAAAAAAGAACAGGAAATTGATCTAAATGTCACGTGCTAAGGAATACAGTATGCTAGTAGCCTCGTCTTAGCTATGATGATCTACCAGCCAAATGAAGATGACTGTCTTGTTTTCCTCCTAAATGCTCTTGCACAGCTCAACAGCTGTGTGTTTGAAGAAAGCATCTTAGAGGGTTATAGTCCTTAGTTATAGCCCTTCAGGAATAATGTTGTATTTCTAGCCCAAGATAGAGAAGTGGATGATTAGTTCAGTTTCTCTGGAGAAAATATTATAATTTTATCTTTCTTTACCTGCTAGAGAGGTATGGTTAACAATGCACTAAGGACAGACTGGAAGATGTAATAAGACCGTCATTCAAGTTAATCGGTTACATGTATCTTAAGCATAAACAAATCTGCAGGCCTCAGAGGTGCTGCAGCTCAGAGATGGTCATAGTCATTAATTTATCACAATTCAATTTTTATTAAATGGAACAGGAATCTTCCTAACAAGGACGCATAACAAAACACTAGTGGTTTAAAATTGCAACAGTCCAGAACTCCAAACAAACCTGAGTAATTTAATCCTGGCATGGAAACTGAATGCTTGATGCACTGAAATTTGTGTGATGCCACTGTGTAAGCACCGTGGTATAAAGTGTCAGGTACAAGCACCTGGAAAACTACAAGCTGCTTATACCAGCCTCACTGCTTCACACCATCTCAGTCTGTATTTCTGTAGATTGCCACAACTTATATTAATATACCCATCAAAAAGACATTATCTTCTCTTTTATCCAGACTATTCTTTAAAATCCTTCCAATAATCATGTACTTACACAGTGACTTAACTCATACACATTAAAGCACATTCGTGACTGCTTTCTCCCCTCACACAGGTATAAATCTGGCTCATTTTAGCAAAAATGAATTAATTCACCTTGAAAATACTTACAGACCTTTGGAAAAAAGAGATGCTGTGCTTGTCAGAGGAAGTTATTTAAAGCAAACTCCTCCTATTACTAAAAGATCTACTGGCTTACGTAGAGGTGTGTATTTGGAAAACCAAAAACAGAAAACTGACCTACAACATGATTGGGTATTATAAGAAAGTAGAACAAAGAAATTTTAAAAAAATAATAATAATAAAAGGATTTTTTAAATTTTTATTCTTCCTCCTCTTGGATTCAGTCAGAGAGCAAAAGAGACAGGTACTTTTGCCATAGCAAGTTGTAATTAAAATAACTGGGAAGAAGAATCAGAAAGCAGAAAGCAATTAGCAGTTATTGTAAGAATTAAGAAAGGATGACAGGGATTCTTTGCACATTTCATGGAGATGGAACGATTTCCTCCCTAACAATGCCAACTTTCAGATTTCCTCAAAATTTCATTTATTTCAGCTGAAGAAAGCCCCGTGGGTTCCAACAAGTGGTCTCTGATGTTCCCTAAAGGAGGTCACACGGGATGACATGTGGTTCTTCCTTTGGGGAATTAATTTCTACTGCCCATTGTCACATCATAGAATCAGAATCATTTGGGTTGAAAGGGACCTTTAAAGGTCNTTGCTGAGGGTGCATTCAATCTCACTGTCTATGTCATTGATGAAGATATGTTACAAAACCTTTGTCTTGGGTATACGTGAGAAACAAAAGTGGTTAGAAGTGACTGAGGAAAAAAAAAAAAGTGACTGGAAAGAGCAGTAACAAGTTTGCATTTTGCCTGTGCTCCAGTTTTAGGACATGTCTTTTGTACCAGACCCTGAAAACTGGGGAAAACAGAAGGTAGAGGAATTTAGGGTAAATACATATGGAGAAGTAGGAGTATCTTTTCTGGGTATTTATCAGTATAACTGTACATTTGTAATACCTCCCCTTTAAAGCCTCAGCGAGGTCAAGCCTGATCTCTAGCTACAATCTAAGCCTCACTCAAAACTTACTGCAACACTGGCTAAGAGGAACATTAGGAGATGGTGACAGAACTTTAGTGAGACAATTTGGTGTTCACTGTGCCACATTCCTGTGCCAAACTGGAAATGCAGATAGTCTCCAATTACATATCATCACTGCATTACTCTCCTTCCAAACACTGCAACTCCTTCCACCCATGCAGCTTCTCCACCTGCACAACTCCACCGGCTACCACCATCACTAGTTTCAACACATTTTGTAGACCTTTGCTAGTGCTGTTGGATGCAACGTACGTATGTATTAGTCTTCCAGCAGACAAGTAACATAATTTTTATGCATAAAGCCGTATTTCCTTCATGGAGTGTAAGGAAAAGTGTCACACTCACCAAAACCAAGACCACTTGTATCTTAATTCTGTCTCACTTGCTCCTGTCTGTGTTTACTTACTCTCCACTACTTATATGTGGCAGTGATTATGAGGACTGTTACACAGGTCTCTTTTCCCATGGTCACATTATCACTACAAGGAGCTTTTCTCCCCTTCAGACATCCCAGTTCAGAAGACTGGTTGCAGTTTGATGAGGACGTCAGTAGGTATCAACCCCTCATATACTGTGGCTGCTATTTTCACAAAGTTAAGAACCACAGGTCACCAAGTGTCTAAACAATATTGTCAAAGAGGATGCGTAAACAGGTTTATACACTTTTCAGCTATGTGTTCACATAGCATTTATTTCTGCCAAGACTGCTTCAATGCTTAGAGAACAGGAAGGACACTATTTACTGAGTAAGCAGTTAAGGTATTCAATGTCCAGTCTGATCAGAGTTGTTCAGTCCATGGCCTGATGGTACTCTACTTAAGCTCTGCTAGGATACTAGAAGTATTCGTTTCCTCATGAGCCTCTCCAACGTCATCATCACCACAGTATTAGAGTATTTAGCCAACATTAATGAACTTATCTTCTCATATCATGCTAGGTTGTGCAGCTAGTATTGTCTTCATTTTACAGATACAGAGTTGAAGCAGAGACTAAAGTTAAATGGAGAGGTCTTCACTTACTGTGGATATCCAGGCAGCTTCAGCCCTAATATTTTAAGTCTCACAAGGGTCAGAAATACAAGTTTACAATAATTAGTAAGAGGAAGAGGTAAGGGGTTGTGAGAAGGTAGAACAATGAGGTGAAATACCTTCAACAACTGGCTTGCCTGAATTACAACAGGACGGGAAGAAGTGGAAACTTTGGATTCCTTCTGAACTCCGTACAGCCCTCACAAGACACAGACTCCACTACCTGCATGTCTTCCCAGTTGCCCAGTGACATTCTCATCTTCCCTCAGCCCTGTCCCGTCACCATCACCACCCTCCAACAACCTCATCCAACCAACACTAAGATTTTGTCCAGGCAGCTCATCCAAGTCCTAATCCGATCCAAAGCCAAGACCTCTCTCATGGTCCCCAGCTCCCAGGACAGCTGGTTTTGCTTCAGCATTTTAGTCAGGATGCTCGCTCATAAGGTTACCTGAACTCCAGGCATATCCCAGTGCCTCAATGTTTTAAGGACATTAAGAACACAAAACACATACAAAAATTTCACTTTTTTCAATCACCGCTGCCACAGACAAGAGCTGCAGAAAAGAGCAAATGCTGGGTAAGTCCTGCTTGACACTGCCTTCTTAGATGCGAGTACACACACGCAGCTGAAAGTTGTGCCCTCTGGGACCCCTGAACACAGGGACGCTTTGAATGGAAAGCTGTGCCTGCAGGTAGATTCTCGGATGCAACGCAGCACAGCAATCCTGCTACTGCTTTGCACCCAACACTTCAGGTACAGTCTGAGGATAAAGTAAGCACAAGGTTGCACTGGGAAAGTACACAGAGCAGCTATTATGGCAGGGACACCCAAGAAAAGTCTTGTGAATACAAGAGCCTCATATTTTATAATCTGTATTAACAGTTTAATTTGAAGATAAACATAAACCACACACTTTAATTCTGTAAAAACATTTGATTGTGCATAGCCCTCTAAAACAAGCAAATACAGACGTACTCCACTGTAGAGAGCTTACTGTGGGGATACACAACATACAGGAAGACACTGGGAAGTAGTAAATAGAAAAATCAATTGAGCAGTAAAGCTTTAATAAATGTTAGTTCTACTTCAAAACTTTCCTTATAATTTCTTACACATAGCTATTCCACTGTTTCCATTCTAGAGGTGTCCAAATAGTTCACTGCTTCAGCTAAAACTTCTCAGTGGAGCATAAATTCAGGTTATAAGCTTTCAGGTGAGGTAGACCTTGGTGAAAAAAAATAAGGGGGGAAGGGAAGAAGGTATGACAGTTTGCATATGGAAAAGAGTTTCACCCTCAAACATTCCACATGGACCAGCTAATTCCTGCTACTGTCATCCTTTCTGGCATATGAAAAATGCATGCAAAGACAGACATACTTTATTTTTGCCATGGGATATACTAATGGCAACAGAAGGTATGAGTGGGGCTTCTATCACTGATTTAAGTCCACACTTAAAACTTAGTGTAATTCTTTGAAAAATATTCAAGCAGAAAGTACAAGGGGCTTGAGCTTTCATCTAGCAGCGAGATTGACTATTAATGAATTAGCATTAGTCCTATGGCCATAACATTTCGCTGTACTTAGTGTTCATACTGACTCAAGGNTTGCTTTACAACTAAGTACTGAAGACCAAAGGAAAAAAAAAAAAAAAAAAAAAAAAAAAGACAATATAGTCATAATCCCAGAGAAAATTACTGAAAACCCACAGAGATTAATGATAAGATCCCAAAGGAGAATTAAAGCCAGAAGAAACAAGTATATTTTGTTTCCCATTGCATCTATTTTCCTTGCTATTGCTGTTTGTAGTCCTGGATAAGAGCTCTTTCCTTCTCTAAAAGGGATTTAAAAGCTGTTACAGCTTCTCTCTCTCCACAGAAGCTATGATAATCATTGATGATCATCTTGGAATGTGCTTGTATCAACAACATGGATGTCCTGGCTTTTCAGTGCAACAAAATGCATAAGACAACTTGGAATTCAACTGCCAGAGATTCAAATGACTGAATAGATTAGGTTTACATCAACAGTATATAAATATCAATTTCTGAAATATAACAATATTAATAATTTAAAATCACAAAGGAAACATAAAGAAGACTCACAAGTGAATCAAATTTTGCTGCAGTGACTATAAATACTAACATTTTACTATGCTCTGTATTATTTATGAAATATGAAGATGATTTATTACTAAGCTTTTGTACAGCTATGGTTAGATTAAGAAATAACTAATAATGTATTTGCTGTTATTTTAGGTGGTGTCTCCATGGCATCTGGCTGTGTTATGCCTTAGAAAAAAAGAGTTCTGACTATAGTAGTACCAAAGTCTTCTCTTTATGTGCATGTCATATTATGTAAAGGTTTCTGGATACTTATTATCTATAGGAGTACTTAAGCAAACGATGTTTTACCTATGAATTTGTTTCACATCTATGCATCCCAAAAATATTTTATACAAAGGAGCACAGGAGACAGACAATTCTTCTTGTTTCCACAACTCAAGTCCTTAGTGAAATGAATGGGAATTGTATACATAAAGTGTCTAGAAGGAAAAAGCGTAACAATTAAGCAGCCATACTATGTGTTCAGATAGCATTTTTTTCCTCCAAATTTGGTGTTTTAATGGGTGAGATCATCCACTGAAGACAGACAAGATGGTTCCTAGTAATCCATCCCAAAGGCTGCAAGAACACCTTCCAAAATGAAAGTGTGTACAAATAGTCCCATGAACAAAAAAGGTACCTACGTTACCAAGCGGCAATACTTTGTCTTCCAGAGGTATCCTGAGTTTGACATAGAACTGCTACAGCTTTGCTTTACATGCTCAGTAAGAAATACTGCACAGCCATGCTTGCACAGATGTCAACTGTGCCTTTACAGGGATGCAAGGGGTATATCCCAGGCTGACCCAAAGTGTTACTCTTTCATCACGGATTACTGAAGAATGTGTAAATTAGAACAGTGGATCTTACATGACTAAGGCTTTTATTCACTGATCAACGAAGTTACCATCTTCCACAGAAAACAGTTTTGTTTTCGCTAACATCAGCTTAAGTTCTGCTTAGAGCGTTCAAAATTTCCTCTTCCGTTCATCTTTCACTGACAGATTTACTAGTGAAGTATTAAAAAAAAAAAGTATTAAGAAACTTGTACCTTCTTCACCATTAAAGATGTCTTTATGTTCTCTCCCTCCTATTAGGGCACTGACTTTTTTTGCCCTAATAATTTTATTTGTGTATAAAGTGACTGCACATTCAGGAAAAGCATTTGCATCCAGGACACAAAGTAGGTGTAACTTCCAAGTGACAGAAAGCAAGAGTAACTGACTAGTCTCAAAAATGAAACAGGACTGAAAACACAGAAACAGCAAGAGATTTGATAAGCTGAGTCTTATGAAGAGGTCTTCATTAACCTACACATACTTTCACAGAAAAAACTACTGGACAATATGTCATGCTCTGAACAGGCGGATAGTCAGATCCAATAGCTGGAAGTTGAATAAAAACAACACCAAGCTAAAAATAAGTTATTAATAGCAAACACTTAGGCTAATTAATATCTGGAAAGCTCACAATGGATTTGGATGCATTCACAAGTGTTAAGATGGGCTTAGTCCAGATTTTTAAGTTAAGAGTAACTTTTCTCTAAGTGGGAAGTCTCATTCAACCAAGAATTTACTCAAAAGAGTCCACCAGTTTCTATTACATGGGAAGTCACTGCACATGTCCCTCTGGTTTTGTAATGCCCATGGTTGTGCTGGCAGAAGCCCCTTGTTCCTTTGTAAGTTTTAAATTTAACTCTCCTTTTCAAATCAGTCAGTCAGGCTTCCAACGCTGATTAACTATTACTCAGTAAGTACTTTGCTACTTCACCCCTAATCTTCGATCTTGCAGAGTGGGGGAAGAACGGGACCCCATGATATGGAACAAAAGGGTCATAAAAGCTTACCAGAAATATATAAATCGGCTTAGACTTACCAGTCCAAGCCTGAAGACAACTGGATCCAGCAAAAAGAAAGTAAAGAGGAGACTAGTACACCTTTCATGTCCTCAAGCTGTTCAAGGAGAAGTCACAAACACACTTTCATGTAACACCACAGCACACTTTACCCTGCTGCTCAGAATCCCATTTTTTTCCCCATGTTGCCATCCCTGGGCTACGTGGACAACACATCACACTGGCTCCAGAGAAGGCACAAGCCTTTGCTTTGTGACAAACGGCATGCTTGTAAGCTGTGTTCAGGAATCCGCTAGGAACTCACTACAAGACACATTCAGCTTGTGGGTAGCTGTCCTCTCTTCCCTTTGGTCCCATGCCTAACCCCCCTCTCTTTGCACAATTTCTCAAGCATTGAATGATAAAGGTACCTGACTGTATTCCTGAGGAGTAACACAGTGAAGTCAAACGGTCCTTTCCCCTCATGCCATTTAACAATTAAGGAGCCAAAACTCTAATTTGTTCTCAGTACAATAGCTGTGGAAGATTAACACAGGTTTATGTATTTTCCTCCCTACTTCCCTCTTTGATTTTTTGCTTCCTCTCCAAGCCCTATTACAGGCAGGAGAACAACAAAAAAACAGCAAATACTCCGGCAGGAGAGTAACAAAAATTAGCAAATACTCCTTCTATCTCTGTTTTGCTAGAGCAATGTAAGGAAGCAGGAGCAGGAGGTCATCACTTGCTTCAGTGAGTAATTGAGAAATATAGGCGGTAACCTTACGTAGAGGAGAAACTCGCTACTTGTACTTCTTCAGCCACAGGTAAGTGCTCTCTGTGACAGAGATTTTGACCTGCAGATTCAATGACTTCCTGTCTTAGAAACTGTATGACACGTCCATATCATGAGATATCCAGGAGATACTCAAGATTAGACACAGATATGGAAAAGGTAAAACTGGTAGGAGCGGGTGCTAGAATAAAAGGGTAATTTACAGCTCACTGCTGCAGTACACCACGCGAGCATCTGTTCCGGGCACAAACTGCCACCAGTGAACTGAAGACAGCAGTGTCTTTTTCAAACACTTGAAGGTCTTCCCCAAGAGCTTCAGAGCACATGTAATTCTGTGCCTATCCCACACTGCTCCTTCTGCCTCCGACGGCAACGGTTCACACACCAAAGAAAGACACCCTACCTTAATGCACATCTGCTGCAGTAGATAAGGAAGCCATCCTAAATTTAAGTAAACGGCTCTATTAAACAACAACATCAATACCTCCTCAGTGAATTCATTCCTGAACACATAGCAATCTTATACTAACCTGACACTCAGCCATGCCCGTCAGCAGTAACTGTTTGCTTCTGTCAGGTTGTCACCTCCCATATGCTTAATTTAATTTTTTTTCTATAATAATTTAAGAAACAACAAGCAGTTTGCTCAAGAGTGAAGAAGAAATGTTGCAATAGCTCATCAACAAAACCAAATGCTAAGAGAGACCTTCTTGCGAATTAACAGCTGATAGGTAACGCTGACAATCCTAGACTACTGCCTTCAGCTATCTACCTTTAGAGAATAATCACTTCTCTATGAAAATTTCCTAGGGCATTACTAAGACTTTTTTTTTTTAAATTAAATTTGACTAAAACAAAAATATAGTATGTCTACATCTCTTTCCACAGTTCTGTTATTCCCTAAAGTCCTGGAAGGATGAGTATATATGATTTCCTATAATGCGAGATGAGACACTTTATTAAACAGAGAAAAAAAATGGAAGATATTTCCTTAGATTAAGCAAATAATGGAGAAATAAGAGTTTTCAAGGGAAGACATGCACGGGAAAGAAGATTACTTTTTTCTGCCTGAAGGGAAAAATAACTATGTGCAAATGCTGCAGCTGCTAACTAGACATTCCCAAAGAGTTAATGCGCAACCCCACTGCCACGCAAATAATTTTCTCATGTCCAGTAGTCAGGCTCAAATCTGGACAAGAAATGAAGAATCAACCGAGACTCTGCAGGAATTATACCACAACATGTATTCTAAGGATATGCTTATATGCTCTATCTGCGTAAGCCTGGACTATCAAAGAACGCTTATCTGGTTAGGATGCTGAAATAATTCTATTAATCTGTATGAGCTCTTGAACTATAATGAGAAGTATTAAAATGTCATAAGAGTAAACTGCGACACAAATGCTACCTATTAAACAATTATTACTCCGAGAGCATAAGGAATTCAAATTAGGAGCATAAGAAACTCAGATTTCGAAGGCTTCTGATATTTTGAACAGTATTTTTTGTAATTCCTAGTATTATTTCAGCTCAAACCTAATTACAGAAGAAAAATGGCAGGTTGCCCCGCACAAAAATTTCCCTCCTTATTTTTCACTATGTTGTCAACATAAGTAACACAGGCTGTTCTTTCCTGCTGCATTCTCTTCTGGTCTTGTGCAGCAGGCAAAAGGCACCTACTCAACAATTCATTTTTTTCCCCATTATTGCATACTCATAAGAACGGAACTGACAGGACAGCAGCTTATTCACGCACAAGTCAGATCCCAATCGCACACACCGACTGGCTTTCAGAAACCCACACATCAATTCTTATTGGGTTTTTTTTGGGGGGAGCTGTTTATCTGGAAATGGGGAAGAGTTGCAGAGCTATGGAAACAATCACACAGCAGTCTTCGTGTCTCCACTACAATAACAATAATTAACAGAATCAGGAATATACACGGTAGGGATGGCAAGTTCTGCGCCTTTAACTACTTTAAAATACATCTAAATTTTGATGAGGCTCAACATGCAGACATTTATGCTTATATGAATATTCATCTCTGCGAGTACTGCACCAAATCTAAGTCAATGTGCAAAGACAATCATGCCTGTAGGAGAGCCAAAAGTCAGGCCATTAAGCTGAGAATACCTACCGGAACGGTCTAATGAAAATTAAGACAGACTGTCCACCAAGAGCACCTTACTCGTCCTCACTTAGTTCAATTCTTTCACTAGTGACACGCTAAGCGGCAGATATTCATAAGTGATGTTCAGTTTCACAGAAAGCTTCTCAAATGCCCCTTCCTGTATTATTCAATCATTTTAATTAGACAGCCGTCTCACTACAACTTTGCAAACAGCAACGAGCCCCCTCTGAATAGGGAAGCAGTTTCCAAAACCTTTCCTCATTTCAGAGCACAGGAAAAAGAAACGAACTAAATCATGCCGCTTTCAACATTAAGTGAAAAACTTTTCTTGTCCTAATATCAGTAACAACCAGTATTCAAACTGACTTTACATGCGGAAGGAACAACACCAGAAGCAGCATTTTTTTTAAAGGAAAACAAAAGTCCCATTTTCGGAGGAAAAAAAGCTCGGGGCATGGTTTGGTATTTGTTTGCTGCTGGCAGGGAAGCTACAACGCTGCACCCCCGCCAAACGACAAGGACACCCGGAATGAATTGTCACACGAGGGAGCAAACCCGTATCTCACTGCAGTTCCCCGCAGCAAACACTTTCTTTCCCACGCTACCACCCGTCGAAACGGGAGCTCCCTGAACCACCGCAGCCCCGCCGACTCCTCGACGATGCACCGGCTTGCGCGGCCACTCGCTCGGCATCTCCGTTCCGCGCCNGAGCTGGAACAGCCACACAAAATATATTAGTGGTGTACAGAGGTATCGGCTCCCAGGAACAGCAGAGGTGCATGGATGTAATGCTGTACCTCATTAGTGCTGGCTCAGGACATAGCTTGTCCGGCCTTAGCTGGGCGACACTGTAAGTGTCACTGACAGACGCTGGGTGTGTAGGAAGCCTTTGATACAGAACTAAGGACCCCATGGCACTTCAGGCATCCTTGAAAATTGTATTCTTCCTCCTCTTAAACCTGGTGATTTTGTCTTTAATTATTTTTGTCTGAGGTTTCCATTAAACAGGTTATAATTCCAAATTCCCCGCTCTAAAAGTAAATGGGAGCTGCTGATGGGGCGGCGGCCGGGCTCTGCCCGGACCTCCCCTCAGCGCCGGGCCGGGCAGCGTACCTGCGGGCCGGGCGATTTACCTCAGGGCCGGCCCCGCTCGGGCCAGCGGCAGCCTCGGAAACCGCGTCTAGAAAGTGTGGGAGGGGATGCCAAGCGGCGTCTTCATGCGGCATTGCTCGGGAGACGGCTCCATCCTGCTCTGGCGTTCGGTTTTGTGGACGAGGCGTGGGGCGGGACGCGCTCGCGCTAGCTCTCCAGCGAAGCCCAGAGCAGTCAGATGAGAATGCGACAGGTCCGAGGCAAAGAGCTTGCAAAACAGCCCCCTGAAGATGATTTTTCTAGGCTGGAAGATCCATGTGGCGAGGGAAATGACATGATCACACTCTCCTTTCACAGACACTGCTGTGTTTCAAACCTAAGAGCTGTAGCTAATTGCCAGAAATTTAAAAACCCCTAAGTATTTGTGAATGGGAGTTTCTGATGCATTTTTTAAGCTGTGGTTTATCATCCCCTGCCTTCCTAAAAACCCAGTAAGAATAAACGTGACGACACCACACTGTTTTAGATTTATAAACCTACTACAAAACCTAAAATTACATTACCCTGGCAGGAGTTCAGAGTTTTGGCTGAATTCTGCTTTTACAGATACAGAAAATTGCTGCTGCACAAAAAAAAACGTCTTTACAGCATGAATACTGAAGTTCTCACTCAGAAAAGAATATCGGACATCTGCATAACGATAACTTGCTCCTCTGGTGACGCACCTCTGGCGGGCACCCCGGTATGCACGTACAGATGGCTACAGGTACTATGACAGATAGTATGTACAGTCAAGATTACCATGGTAAAAAAGTTTCATTTATTTCCCTAGACATGAGAGGAGAGCACTGGAAGTTTACCTTAATCTGAACCCTATCACAGCCTTCAGCAAAAACTACTGCAGAAAAAAAGCTCGGTTACACGTAGACGAGGATAATCAGGAAAGGAAACGTTGCTTGTCAGTAATGTCAAATAATGTGGGAGCAAGGAAGTAATTTTCCTCACAGACTGACATACAATGGGATAGATTATTAGACAAGATTATGTAGGCAACTCTGCTGCAGTACTTTAAGAAACACGATGATGTCACAAAGATTATAGTATTAAAAAGGGAATGAATCATGTTCAGTAATTGTCTCCTCATTCTGTGTTCTCTATAAGCCCGGAGATAGACTACATTCTGTAGCCCGTGCCTAACAGCAGCCTTCACACCATATATCATAAAAAGTTGTAGGCTATGAGGCATGCGTAACTGTACAAAGCGATGGACAAAAAATTATGTAATTCTTTCACCTGGAGTTCCTGATCTTGAGACAGACGGTAGGGGAAACAGAAAAGGCAGTTTTCTGAGTGCAGCCTCAGATTTGGGATAGCAGAGGGCTAATGTAGTTCTGGCTGCAGCTGGAGCTCTGCAGGAACAGTAGGCAGCCTCTGGAGAATTTCCTAGAACAGTTTGCACCTTCACCAGCATACGGCTTTAGATAAATCAGGAGACCAAAAGATGTCCTGAGCCTCAGGAGAATAGCTTCCAACTGGGGACTTACTGTCTAGGGAGTGCAGGAGACTGTCCATCATGGGAACAAATGTCTCTCTTAAAACAATGGTAAGAAAAACATGTATTTTTTTGAAGTCTGCATTATCATTCTCTTCAGGGATAGCTATACTATCATTCTCACATCTTTCTTTGTCTATGAGGAATCTCTTCAGAACTTGTCAAATATATCTGCTTTTACAAGGAGAGATAAACATATATGGATCTTTCTTACCCAAGCCACGCTGTTGTAAATTGCATGAAATCACAAAAAAATTTGCCTAAGGTAACAGGTTCTTACAATTCCAGCATTCAGAAGACACCGTCATCACCCAGATGCAGATTACCAAATTGGAGATTAGCAGTTAAGTGGTGGCAGCACCTGCTGTGCCAATGAGTGAACTATACATTATTTAGAGGCAAACACCCATCAGAAGCTGGATGTTGTTCCTTTCTCCTTCTAATGCTGCTTGGCAGAAACATCCATAGAGTTGCATTTTGTTCCTACACAGCATCAAAGGTTTAAATATCTGCTATGCTGCTGTGCTCCTATCAGACGACAGCAGAGGAGCAATTCCTCAGCATGCAGAAGACGTGCAGCTTTTGTCCCCAAGAACAGCCCAGCGCTTTACCAACCTCTCTTCACATTACTTGGGACGGCTCTAGTAAAATCTTTCATTTTCAAATGTATCTCCCATAATTCTGCATTGCTGATGATCTGAGGCTGTGACATACCAGCAACTGGCTCTGGCTCTCAGACTTTCACCTTAGTCCTCTCAGTTTTCTCCTCTCATTGTTATTTTCACTCTTCTCTCTGACAGCAGTGTTCTCTCTTCACTACCTTCTCCTTGTGTAACTCCAAGCTACATTCCAGCATACTTACCTGCACACTTACCTTTCAGGTTCACTCACCTAGGTAACTTCGCAGTATAGTCAAGTACATAATATTCCTGTGTGGTAGGTAGAATATGCTTTAATATAATAATCTTCAAGGGATATAACTTGGAAGTTTTAGTAAAGATGTAAATAAAAGGTAAAGGTTATTTCCTCATGGATTATGATCCTTATGTGACCATTTCTTGTACATCCTTTTAATCTAAACACTACAGGGAGAGGACCCTAAGCCAAAGTTCTTATTACGTACAGGAGAACGGAGAGACATCACAGAGAGAATCCAGCTACCGGGCTGGGGCCCAAATGGGAGTTGTTCTCCAGAGTAGCAGAAAGGCTGGCATGATCAGTGTGTGTCCAGCTGTGCTCAAGGGAAGAGGAACAATTTTACAAGACTACCCAACTCGCTGCTTTTGGGTTAAGAAGCACAAAATAGAACTGGATGACTGGTGCTTCACAGTGCAGGAAGAGGCATCCTAATTTTTACTCAATACTCTCTCAGGCCTCTAAGCAAAAATATCTTTATTTTTTTCCCTCCTCCCTGCCACTGATTTACATTGCCCCTGAAATTAAACTCCTTCAGAATCAATTGTGAGAGAAAGATGAGGAAAATGAGCCCAACCTGAAACCTGAAAATATTAGGAGAAAAATACTTAGTGTCAGAAATACGGATTAAAAATGTATATCAAATTATTGTGATGTATCTGTGTCACAATTTTCAAAACCCACATCCAATTAGTCCTGAAGTTTACAAAAGTATTCAAGACATTGTGGGGGCAGAGGGCATAAGTCCATTGAATTTTAAGAAAAATTAGGGAACTAAAATAGAAAAAAAGTACAAGGAGGGTGACTGGAATGGAGGAAAAGGAGCATGGAAGGGCCTCCAGCTGTGGAGGTAGGTGTGGAGCAGGGATTGGAAGGGAACCGGTTCCCACAGAACCCCAACAGGCTGGAATTGGGGAAACCCCAGGAAGGGGATGACAATGGGATGGTAGTTTGGGAAGTAAAGCAGGGAACGCTGGCACGTGGGAGCAGGAATGTGGAGCACATAAATCTCCCTGCTGTGGAGACTACCTTCGGAGGGAGTGGGAGTAGAAGCCAGAGGAAGTTTTTGTTAGAACAGAAAAATAAGAAACAGGGGATTGAGAAATGTGGGATTCTCATACGGAATAGCTGGGACTATTACACTGATTCCCTGAAGTGAAGGGGAAAGGGAAGGAGGCGCAAGGAATATGATCATACATTTAGAGAAAATCATCTAAGTTGTGCAGCTGAACTCAGAGTTGGCAGCTACAACTCAGTAAAGAGCTCTTGGAGTCATCGTTGACCATTCTCTGAAGTCCTCAGTTCAATGTGCAGCAGTAGCCAAAACAGCCAATGAAGCATTAGGCTTTATCGGGACGGAGGTAGCACTTTGCTGCTCTCTGCAACCCTGAAGGACAGAGCTAGAAAAGGTACAGAGAAAGGCAACTGTCATGAGCAAGAAACTGCCTTGTGAGGGGAGAATGAAAAGGGTGGAACTCTTCAATGTGGAGAAGAGAAGCATTCACAGACTACAAAAATGTTAGGCTTATATACTGTCTCCAAATAGTATCTCCTTATGGCACTGCTGGAGACAGTATAGTGAGCTAGATAATACCTGTGATAAATTAAGTTGTGGCAAATTACACTATCGGTGATCCCCAAGATGCATCATACTCATGCTTTCAACCACAAGTGGGATCTCTGTTAACTCAAGATGTAGCTGATGGCATGCTGCTGTGTTGTTTAGAATTTAAGGGTAATGCAGCAAAAAGCCTCTTTACGTTTGATAAACCAAGATGTTATATAAAAAATCCTACTCTCACTATTAATATTCATTAAGCATGACTGGCAAAGGCCTTTGGAGGTTTGGTATAAATAGCTTTCCCCGCACTGGAATTCACAATGGCCAAAATCCTATCTCCCATATAAGTCCTGAATACATAGATATCTTGCTAGGGACATTTAGAAGATTTCTAAAGAAGAGTCTAACCATATTCCACAGTCCTTGATAACTGGTGATTATTACCGTTGAGTATCTACTCCATTTACCACCTGAGGGGCTCTGCTACCATACACTCCAGAAGAAATGGCCAGTGGACATGAGTGGTTTGAAACCCTTAGATATCCATCCTTCTGAAATCCGTTATCTTTCTAGTATCCTTTCTTCTTCCCTGACCATGCTAAACAGCCATTTTTGCTGCTAACAGGTCAGCCTGTGTCAGTGGAAGATTGAGAAGCAGGTTTTGGTGTATGAGAGGAAACAAATGACAAACAACATATTTGCTACAGCCTCCTGTTAGAGGAGTTTGATTAGAGCAAAGCAGAGGGAGCTCGTCCTGCCACTGCTACACAGAAAATGCACTGACAGCAATGCAAGTGTTGCCCAGTGGATAAGTCTACATTTTTTCTTTAAAAAAGGTTTTGTACATAAGAAATAGAATTGCTAGGAGAAACAACTCAAAATATCTATGAATTTCAAACAATGAGTTTCATTTTAATTCCTTGCTAATGTGAAAGGAAAATAACCTTATATACTAACCCAGGAAGAATACAGAATGTGTTATTACTCAAAGTAAGTTCAGCATTTCCAGCATTTCAGATTTGTTGGCCATATTCCCCTCAGACATTTTCTTTGCTGTAATCAATGTTTTTGTACCAGTCAGTCTGCAGTAATCTACTTTTTACTGCCCTCTGTGGGCTTTGAAGTTTTTTTTTTTTCCTTAGACATTGGAATTTAAATATCTGTCCCTGAGTTCTTTAACTGAGAGTTCTGCCAGGCATTTGGGCGCTTGGAGGCGAACATTTTACTTTAAGGTTGTTCATGTGCTGTTTTCAGTAATGTATAGGAAACTTATTCAGCTCATGCATTACTTTCACACATTATGGAGATTTGTATACGTGAGATTAATTTGCTTTGTTTTCAAAGACACCGATAATTGAGCAACATGTTATGAACACAGTGACAGCCTTATATTACTATGTAAATGTATTAAATGCTTCAGAAAGATTTTCTTAGTACTCTTCAATAATAAAATAAATCATAGATCAGTTCCAGCCTTCTTTCAACATTACTGGGCTTGTGCTCCTGTAAAATAGAAAATCATAACTTTTCTATTATTTAATTATTGTAGGGCATACAAGTTGCAGTAGACATTATAAAACCCCAAATAAAGAGAGAATATGGGATCTTTAGTGTGGGAAGAAGTGCACGTGCAGCACTCTGCACCAGGAAGCTGCCAGAAGTATCTAGATAGCAGCAGTAAGAGCAGAGTGCTATTAGTGCTGCGATTAAAAGCAAAAGAGAGAAGTGCAGCATACTACTTTGGGATCAATATTCAGTCTAAAATGGCCCCTTGATTTCCCTCAGTAGTTTCAAACAAGTCGTATGGTTGTTAACAACGGAAGATTAGGCGAGGTCTCTCATAGCCAGAAGAGCCAGGCCAGGGACATGCACTGATCTGATTGAGCCGTTGGTTGTCTCCTGTAAATCGGTATGGAGACTAGAAGTATGCTGAGATTATCTATGATTTCACAGAAAACTTATATCCTGCTACTGTAAAAACTAACAGCAGTCAAGGTATGATCCTCTTAAAAAGCGAGGCCTCCAATAACCAACAGGCAAGGGGAAAAAAATGCAGCTGCAAGTTTTCTTTGGAACTAATTAAAACTTTTCCTTCTATGCAATTTCCATGTGAATTTATGAAGCAAAACGTATTAGTAAAAAAAAATAATAAAATCAAGGTCTTCAATAGCCTTTATTAAAAAAAACCCAACCTGCTGAAATTAACAATACCGCACAGATGCTGTTCTAAGGAGAATTAGTTACATGCTCTTAAAAGGAAGACATGCCAGTGTTTGATAGAGCCTCATGAATTTTCAATCAGCTCTGGGAAGTGTGGTTTTTAACCACCTAGAGAACTGGTTTCACCATTTAAAGAAAAAAAAAAGTCAACAAAAACAACACAAACTAAAATCAATTGAATAATAAAAGGGGAACGTCACTTCTTAAATATTACATTCTATCTCTGATGTTCTGACAGAAAAATACAAAGATGCAGTAAGCTGAAAGGTAAACTACTTCCAAGCTGGTTTCAGAAGTGCAAAATTTAAGTTCAAGCCACTGGAGAAAATTATTTTAACTAAGCCAAGATCTATATCTGTAGTGTATGTGCTATTATATAATGACATTTAGGCTGCCCAAAAATAGCTGGTCAAGGTATGTACTTGAAGTTGCATTTCAGTAGTTGTATTCAGGTATCACGCAGGGTTAACACCCAGCAAAAGCAATGTTAAGGAGCATGGAGGATGGTAAAAGGCAAGGAAGGCACAAAAAGGACCATGAAAAATTCATGCATTGCAATTTGCTGATATATTAATGAAAATGAAGGAATCTGGCAAACTGATCTAATGTTCCCCTTAAGTACTTCACTCCTGGAATCACTGTGATAAAATTGCCTTGTGATTTGGTAATTTCACCATGGGCATAATAGGCAGAATTCCTTTGGCATGTTTTGTGTAAGCTTTAAGAACAAAAACCTAGAATGAAGAGTTAACTACAACTGCTAGTTGTCACAGGTGTCCTTGGGAGCTTACTGGCAAAGCACCAGGGGGATGGAAGTTTTACTGTTGATGCTACAGACAACCACACAGGTGGTTTAGGATCAGGAAGATCATAGCCCTGCTTGCCCGGCATAGGCAGCATAATAATACTGGTGCACTTCAATCTGGGGTAAAAAAAAGGAAAGACTATTGCACAACTGACATGGCTACTGTCAAACAATGTAAATGTGTCTCAGCTGCTGAAAATTTCTTGTTCAACTCCAGCTTTGTTTGAAGCTAGACTAAAAGAAATACATAGACAAGCAAATTCTCCAACTACCATAAAAGTGCTGGACTAGCTTAAATAAAAATGTTAATCCCCTATCTTTTGATAGAAATTATGTAAGAAAACCCCAAATTAAATAAACAAAAAACATAGGGAAAAGGGGAATTTTTTTAGGAGAAAAACCCCCTAACGTTTCCTTATATCTGAAAACAAAGAAAAAAAAACTCCTTCACATTTTGATTTTGGAATTTCAGAACCTGTTTACCTTTTGTTTAAAATATGTATAGGTATTTTTTAAAAATAATTTCATTTCAAAATAAAAGTAACTGATTCAAAATTGCAAAAGTGAAATATTTTTAAATTTTTCAATTCCATGTTGGAAAGAAAGGTGGAAAAATACAGAACTATTTCCTTTATTCAACCCAGTTTTTAAAAGCTTTTTACCCTGTACCTGTGTTTTTGACACAATCCTCACAATAAATTTTCCCATTCTATACTTAACACCTGAATGTCCATAGCATTTTTGCTGCTACTGTGAATTCTTGGTTCCCATTGTATTTTCTTCGCTGAATGATGCAGAGATAGATGACTGCTATTAGTAATGCAGCAAACAGCCCATATCATATTTTTAAGCAATATTTAAGCCAATACAAACAGGATCTCTGATTGTTTTTCTGTTTTGCTGCTTTGTCGCAGCAGAAACCTGCTGTTTCTCAGTGGGCTAGAAACTTCTGGCATCTACTTGCAGGTCGTGCATTGCAAATAGTTTCTCTTAAAAATGAAGACAAAGCATTTACAAAAAACAAAAGGGTCGCAGGTGCACATTCCTGGCTGTTTTTGTTGTGGATTTTCAAAGATTCTGAGTCACAGTAGATATTTTTAGCTGTGCTTTTAACCACTTTTTCTGCCACATTGCCTAGATGGAAATTATTTTAAGAGTGGTTTGATCTTGGTGCTTATTTGAATTTAGATCCTTTGTCAAATAAGCTAATCTCTCAAATTTCTTTCAATCCACAGGTCTCTAGCTATCTGATTCTTGTACCATTAAGCTTGCATTTTCATAGGTGTATTATTTTCATGTTTTAGGACAGAAAGCTCTTTAATTATGTTTTTGGATGTATAATACACAGTTACCAATGGCATTGTTGTAAATTCCAAAAAGGGGGCTGAAACGGCTGATGATAGAAAATCCATGAGATTTCATAAAATGAATACCTGTGTTACTATTATTCTTCTATATCTTAAAACATCATATGCTATTTATTGTTGACTCAAATAAGTTTTTTGTACAAGAGGCTGAAGTATAATTTCTGCTATTAGGGGAAAAGCGAAGTCTAAATTCTATAAGATTTTAAAAATTCTTAGAAAAACATCGGTTCATTTTAGATCTGTGTTCAGTCCTTGCTCATTTGTGAGTTCCAAGTTCAGAATGTTATTTTTATCTGTAAACTGATGACCATGGGAGATTACCTCCTGATTATGTGTTTATTTCTGATTTATTTCTTCTGACTAAAGTTTTATTTTGAGAACTATCATGTTTGTAGATATTTCGGAACAGACATATTTGTAGGAAACATATTAGGGGGCAAAAGTCTGAAATGAAAAGTGGTGGAAATAGTGACCCAACAGATCTTCTCTATTTCTGATTTCTGTATATTCTCACCTAAATTCATAAATATAACCAACCCACCCCTTGATAATAATGAGTGATGTAAAGTGGAACAGGTATTGCCAAGTTTTACCAGGGACATGGGGAGCTCAGTGTATGAGAAGAGGAAGAACAGTTCAGCTTGTTTAGCTTTGTAAAACAGAGGCTGAGAGGAGAGATTATGACTTTCCCTAAATACATAAAAGGAATGGTTATTGACAAGAGGAAGAACAACTTCTTTCTCTAAAGGCAAATGTTAGTAGAGGAGGAAATTGCTATAAATTAGCTATTTATAATAGATATACAATAAAAACGAGAAGCGTATCCCTGCATAAAAAACAATAAAATTCAGGAAATTTAATGGAAGGGATTATATGACCTGTCTGCTTATAATGTCAGGGTCTGAACCCACTGAATGACCAGGTCTTTCTTGTCCTATGTTTCTGACCTCTTAGGCAGCCCTGGTCAAAAATTGTATTATTGAAGTTCCTGAGAAATTTATCAACACTGGGAAGGGACTGGGAACCAAATGCATTTGTGATTAAACTTTTACATGTGAGACCAACATTGTAAATCAGGAATTTCATTATTATAATTATAAAGCATACTGGAATCTCTGCACATTTTTATCTTAAAGTTCTAGCTCTCAATAAAGTTATATTTTGCTGCCTCCAGGTATAATTTGTTAATTTGCTTTTTTGCTTCTTTGTTAGGAAGATGCAAGGATATGAACCTGTGAGCTTTGCAAAGGGGTTGAAAGAGCATATACATAGAAACTGGTGATTTTTTTTTCTTTTTTGCAAGTAGTTTATTTACCGTCCTAAAACAATTCACAAATTTACCCTTAAATTCTGCGATAATTTCTGCTGAAAAGAATGTTTCCTGTGTTATCTAATGTTAAAGCATGGGAAAACTGTGTTCAGTTCTGTTTTCTGAAGTGAAATCCTCATCAGCCTACATCAGAAAGTGCCCCAGCTGCACACTCTGTCATGGGATATTCCTATTTGCTACTTTTTGTTCAGTTAATGCATGTGAGAGCTGGACCCTGACTATTCCACTGAGTGGCCTAATATATTGGAAGTGTTTTTAACCTCACTCAAACAATAAAGAGTGAGGGACCTCAGCCATCAAAGACACAATTCCTACCTAAATACAATGTTTCAGATGATTTCTTCTGAAAGCTGGATAGGGAGAATAGAAGAAAAAACAGAAGTTCTTGTCTGTCTCAAAAGCTAAGGGTCTCTCTTGCAAGGGTATGAATGTCATTAAGGACATTGCAAAATGGAACATAAGCACTGTCAGGTAAAAGCCTCCTGACCTAGTGAGGCAGAAGCTCTGTTGCAGCTCCCACCATGCATATGGGCACCTGGATATTGTGAATGATCCTCTTTTTAATTTGACAAGAAGGTGCCAGGGTCCAAAGCCAGAATTATGGAAGACAGAAGTATCATGGTTCCTTCAGGCAAAGCCTGCCAGAATGTCCATAAATCTGTCTCACCGATCCATGAAGACTTACATGATAAGGGAGGAGCTGTCCTTGCAATTTATGTAGTTGTAACGACTGAATGTATGTGGATCTCACCAACAGCCCCTCCATAGTTTGAGAACCCAGAGAGACCAAAGATCTGGATGGTTTAACTGATGTAGCACATGTGCAAGAAGTAAGAGTTTTGGATGGTCTTGGAGAATTTGATCACCACTTTGACACTTTTTCTACCTCTCTTCTTTTTTCCCCTCAGGGAAAAAGAGGTGCAGGAGGATAGGTGCCAGTTCACTCACATTAACTCCCCCATATAGCCACTGCATTATTAGGTCTAGCATTCATCCCCTAAAGTGCACTGCAAACTTGGAAAGAGAAGGACTGGGCATTGGGCATCATAGAATTGCTCAGAAATAGCATGACAAGAAAGAGACAGGTGATGGCATCAGCCTTGATGTAGACACAGATGTCTTACCATCATATGCATGAGACAAAAAGGGCAGAGGGAATTTCCTAGAGAGATCCCAGGTGAAAGAACCAAAGTTTGCTGCTTCTCCAAAAGCTCTGAGCACCATGTATATATCCCAACTGCCCAATCTGAAGTAAACCCCAAACCATATATAACAAAATGGCAAGAAACCACAACACCAGTCATTCTGATCTACTTTTATTGGTTTAGCTATTAGTTGTTTTGCAAAATGGTAAATGCCTTTGAAAAGTAAAAAAAATATCAGTCAACTGCCTTCTTCCAAATAGCGTACCTGGAATCTCCTGGAACTTCAAACCAAGAAAATGGTGAGGGACTGTGTTGATGATAAGAAATTTTTCCAGAGTGGCATATTTAACAGTTCAGTCACTGTTTGCCTTAGGAATTCACTGTGCACAACAGCAAGTAATACATTAAAACAGTTAACTTTTTAGAAACGGTAATGGTATTTTACAGTAAAAGTTGATCTAAAACATGAATCTTTTTACAAAACTTCCAGGTGCTCCCATGTTATTTTGACTTAATTATCATATTAGTTTCTTTTCAAAAATTTAAACACTTAGATACAATTAGAGACTTTATTCCATTGCTGTTCTTTGCTTTTCCAATATACACAATTATAGTACAATGATATGTTGTGTTCTCAAAAGAGACCTGGGGAAGGGGAAGACAGGGAAGGGCGGATAAGTAGAATTCCAATATTCATTGTTGGATCTTGATGCTACACTGAGCAGCTTTTATATGTTCCTTTGTATTTCTTTTGTCTTCTCAAATTACAAGTTCACAGCAAGCTAAAACTGTTCTTTAACTGTAAGAGAACATAGGAATAGAAAAAAAGCATAGCACAGCTGTATAGATCCTAATAAATAGCACCAGCCATAATTGTAATTGGGAATGCTTATTTCACATCCTCCTAGGGAAGTATGTGAAAAGCAAATGCAATAAGCATTTTTAAGTTGGGCACAAGATGACACAGTGCATTCCTAACTGAGTTTGTGAGCTTCAATACTGACATTTGCTAGCAGAAGAAAAATTTATTGAAGACAAATGAATAACAAAACCTAGCAATTTTTAATAGAAGTCTAGTTCTTTTTGTTGTTGTTGTTTCATTGGGTTTTTTTAGTTATGTCTACATTTTTACATGAGTTTACACCTCATATAATCACTTCCTGAATTTTGTTAAACTTGATTTTTCTTTGCCCCTCTTTTCTGATTTTGAGTATTCTTAGCTACCTACATCAACCTGCATAGATAAATGTCTGAAAAACATGGGACTAAAATAATTGGTCACCATTGTTTTGGGAGTATTTAGGATGAAACCACTTTTGAACAGGTTGAAATTACTTTTATTTTTTGAGCCAAAGTATTTAAAGAGAAAGGCTCACAAACCTTGTATGCTATATAGTTAATAAACCTTATGTGTATTTCATCTGACTAAGGCAGCTCTTAAAGTTAATGCTTTATTGATACCATGCGTATCTCTACAGCTACTGGTTTTAAGTAATCTTAACAGCAAAATTTGAAAGAGTGCATTAGAGGAAAAATCTCACATTGAAGTTTTCAAAACTTTACAAGGTGGAAAAGTAGTATTAGGACCTTCTGTAGGATGAAAATGGCATACAAAAACTAAGAGAAAAAAAAAGAAGTTAAATCTCTTTGCAAGAGAGAACAAGAGATTTTATGACAATGTTTCCTTCATCATTTAAAGCCATGTAACCAGAGAGGAGATTTGCTTGTCATAACAATGTTGAGAAAGTGTAGTCCCTGCTGCAGTCTTCCAGAGACCTACCCAGGAGTTGACCAGCTGTCCACAGCTGGTATGATATAACAGACACACCATCATCTCACACATTCTGGAGCAAACTGTTTTCACAGCCCTCATCCAGAAATGCTGACAGGCTTTAAATGTCCTGTGGTATTTATATACATAATTCCTTGATCAGTTGGATCAGAATATACTGGCTGACAGTAAAAAAGGGTAAGACAGGAGTTCAGGGCGAAAGCTAGGATTCAGCTGATCTGAATCCAAACTCCTTTTCCAACATGGGCTTCCTCTATGTCTTCAGCCAAGCTGTTTGAGGCCTATTTCAATGTATGTATGTGGAACATTCATTTTGTAGACTGTCAATCTTAAGCTGCCCACCAGAATCCATAGCACTGTGTTAGGTGCTTATGATTCCCATACTAGGAAGTTGCCCACTGGAAGTGTTTGCAACCTGGGATGACATTTGCAAATGCAGTGAACTCCTTAAGGCAACCAGTAAGAAACTGCAGTGAGGGGTATCAGGAAGGAGCTGTGTTCCTGACTAACCTAAAATTTATTTCTGTGCAGAATGGTGAACCCTCTTCTAGAATGAGCTATTTGAGACAAGGGCTAAGCTCAGTCCTTTCTTGCAAAAGGGAAAATACCCTATGCTAACACAATATTTAAATTATTTTTATTTTTTTCCTTCACAGCATTTCCTCAAGTGTCTGTTTATTCAAGAAATAATTCTCTGCACAGGACTTGTACAGATCTGCCCTTTACCCACCTATATCCCAAGCCATCTGGATGCAAGCACACTACAGTCAAAAGGAGCTGTGTTTGAGCTAAAAATCCCACAGACACAAAGTGTTTTGGGACAGGGCTGGCTTACAGCCTCTGGATTGGGGATAATAAATCAAGTACAGGTGAAGCAAAAAACTGTAAGACTAGGCTGGTTTTTAATGTTAAGTAATGGAAAGAGTCCAGGTAAGAGCTCTCCTGCTTTTCCCTTGTAACTAAAAATTTGAAGGTTGGAATTTGGATGTGGCAGTTACCATGTCCTTTGTTCACACAAGCCAAAGAAGCAGAGGCATTTGGCCAGTGCTGTGGAGCAGGGGCCCATGTGTCAGTTCCCTTTGCAACAAATAGCCCAGCATTCCAGTGGGAATCTCCCCTGCTGCAGTTCTCACCAAAGAGTTACATGCTAGCTTCTTCCCTAATACTTCATTCCTTCAGAAAGGAAATAGGAGGAAACTTCACAGGGAGCTTAAGTGTGACAGATAGAAAGCATCTTCCCCACAGTATTTAAAAAAAATGTGGTAAAATGAATCAGGAAGTCTAAAGTCCAAATTGGGCAGAATGGAGATTTAGGAACAAGCTTTCCTATTCATGGGGAGTGAACTAACCATGAGCAATGGGGTATAGCAGGGCTTCAGAGCAGCACTGAACTCAGCTGTACAATGCGCAACCCTCTGGATCTCTCTGGAAGCTCCTACTGAACCAGGCCGCATTGACAAGTGGCAGCTTTCAGAGTCCCACTGAAGAGGAGGCCTGAACCACAATTCACATCACTTCAATATGCCAAAATTTCAATGTCTAAAAGGTCAGGTACCTTGTGGAGGGTTGACCTTGGCTGG
>VZTL01002670.1:0-18555 GCA_013400535.1 Scopus umbretta | reverse complement strand
CGGGGGGACGGGGAACCGCCACGGCCTGAAAACGTGGAAGCGGGGCGGGGGGGGAAGGCGTGCTGCTTTGGGAATCGCAAGTTTGGGACAGGAGAGCGCGGGGAGGCGGCGTCTTGAGGAGACTTTGGGATTTAGCGCTTGAAAGACTGTCTGCCCTCCTCGCTCGGTTTGAAAATGGCGGTCGGAGCGAGCTGCCGCCTCCTTCTCGGCCCGCCTTCTCCCTGGTGAGAGACCTTCGCGTGCCGCGCCTGCAGCTGGTGCTCCGGGGCTGCAGCGCCAGGCGCCATCTTTCCTCGTCTTCAGCGGCCAGGTGCGGACCTGCGCTTCGGTGCCGGCCCTTCAGAGCGCGCTGAGAGGTTGGCGCCGCTGGGGGCGCCGCAGGGAACGCTCCATTCAAAGCCGAAGAGGAACAAGTTTATTTGGCGCAGGCACTTCTGTACCGCTATGCTTCAGGGGGGCTGCGGAGATGGAAGTTTGTATGAGGGCTAGTGCAGTGATAGGGACTTAAATTTTTCTAGGCGTAAGACATGAAAACAGGGCAGGTGAAAGGGAGGAATTTGGCAGGGCGCTGGAGAGAGGCTGGTGCACCTGGGAGGAGACCCGCAGGGGTCCTGCCGGCTGCAGCGGGCAGGGCATGGCCTGCGGTGGCCCCAGCTTGCGAGCGCTCGCTGCTCAGAGCGCACCGGGTGTGCCAGCAAACCCTCTGGGGGGTTTTGTGTGAAACCCTCTTACTGCACGAAGCCTCACGTACAGCCAGCTGGGAACTTTCCACTGGTATAATCTTTTCATAAGAAAATATGTAAACAGAACTTCCCACAGGAAGTCACGTTTTTACTGAAGATGGAGCGAGATACCTTAAGTAGAGGTACATTCATCGCACTGAAACAGTGGTGTAGTGATTTATTGCACTGACTAGAGGTAAGGTCAAAACTGTTAGACTTTGGAAGTGACTATGTGCATCTGTCCTTTCTTGCTGCTTTTGCCTCCTGGTGCCAGGTTAGAGGGGCAAAACCAGATACTCCGACAATTACTGAATGGGAAAGCATCTTCTTCTTGTGCTGGAGGTATTTAAGAAATGGGCTAACTCAAAGAAAAGCTTTGAGTCAAAGCAAAGCAGAGATCTCACAGTGAAGGTCTGGGGCAGGCAGGATAAACTCCAGTGCTTTCGCAAAAAAAAAGCCCCTAGCAAGCAAGCTTTCAAAACAGTTTCTGTTTTGTCAAACACTCCTAAAAGTTTCCAACAGTAGCCAGAGGTGTAACCTTTAGCACATTTCTTTGTTCCTGCAAGTCTTTTTGCTCTTTCATATTTTTTTTAATTTATTCAATTACTTACTTTTGTTTATTCAATTATGTGCTTTTGTTTCAAAGTTTTTTTAGCAGTGTCAGCTTTGTTCATGCNCAACGCAGATTACAGGTTGGCGCCGGGCCTTCTCTTTGGGCATAGTCTTGGGCAAAAAAGGTGGCACAGCTGTGGGATTAAGCCACTTCAAAACTCCCACAAGCCAAATTCTTGGAAGAGTGTGGGAACCCAACTGCCAAGTATGTCATTCCCCATCCCATGCTCCAGGTGCTGGTGCGAAAGATCTCTCTTCCAGTGCTATGTTGTTGTCAGTGCTCCTGAACCATGTACGTGGTTGTGTCCTCACTTTTCTTAAAGCAAGAATGGGAAGAAAAAAACCAAAAAAAACCCCAACAAAACCCCCAAGCTCCTCGTCCTGTGACCTTGTCCTCCTCTGTTGAGGGACTGCTGCAGAAGCAGATCCTGCTGGAAGGTGACGACTGTTGAAGCCAACATTACACAGATCATCCGGAACCCACGGTAAGAATTGCATGGCTTCCCTTTGTCCCCCTCTTCGGGTTTTTCAGGAAATTCAGTGTAATCCCATTAAATTGTCCGGGACCCGCAAGGCCCTGCCCCGGCGGCGCCCGTGAGGCGCTGCGGGGGCACGGGTGGCGCAGGGGAAGCTCCCACCCCCACGAGCGGCCGGGCGGCGCGGGGCTGTCCCGCCGCGGCACGGCTGAGGCACGGCTGGGGCTGGGCTGCCATCCAGGGGCGAGCGCCCGGTACTGCGGCNTTTGTTCATGCTGAACAATTTTTCTTTTTTTTTTTTTCTTTAAACAGTCGAGCTTGCTGCCACCTTTGTGAGTGTGTGTTGTCCTTAATCTCAAGGATCTTCTTCAAATGTCCTTTCAAGCCCAGACTGCATCTTCAGGGCCTGTGTTTTTTGATGGAAATTTTTCTTGTATTCCTTGCAAGTTTCATTTTTTGTGGATAAAGAATGTAGCCACGTGTTCTTCTGGAGCATGCTGTGTACAACTTGTTAAGTATTTCTATTACTCCTTCGTCATAACGCAGAAGCAGCAATTTAGTTGCGCTCCTGTTCAGTGTTTAACGAGGTGGTGGCGTAAAGTGGAAGGAATATTTTCTGTGAGCATCCAGTGGAGCCAAGGCTCTCATTCATATAAACTTTTCACTAATTTATTTTTTTCCATGGAAAATATCTAATTTTCTAGGGACTTTAAAAAATTGCTTAGGTGAATTTTGCTTGCTTGTTTTTTACTTCTGCTTTTTTCTGTTGCAGACTGGTAGCAGAGAGGAATCAAAAGCAAGGAACGAACTGGAGATTTTTTCCACTGCCTCCCAAAGTATGTGAAGCTGAGGAAAGTGAGGATGGTGCTGAATGCACAAACAAAATGTGAACCAGCACAAACAAAACGTAAAGCAAAAATGTATTGACCATTGAATACTTTGCAGAAATCTAATCACAAATCTGATAACCAGGAAGATGCAGCCTGTGTGGTTTTGTTGTGCAGCCCCAGTTTGTCCCTTCACTGGTGCAACAGCAAAGGTTGGTCTTACTCTGCACTCCACGGCAGGTTTCCCATGTCAGAATGTGCTCAGTTGTGTGTTTTCAGCAGTAAGCGGAGGTTTATTTCTCTCTTACCTCTTATCAGCTTGGGATAGTTCCTCTAAGGACAGGGACTGTAGTGTGTCTGCCACACGTTCTGTTGCTTCCTTCTGTGAGTGCTTAGTAAACACTGGGTATGTCTTGTGGTGAGTGTTTACAGTGATAATCGCTGAAAATTTGGTCGTGTCTCTGCAGTGTTATCTAGGTGTTCCTGCTTTTAGAAGTCAGGTAAGAAATAATCGCTGAAAGCATCTCGGAGAAAAAGCCAAAGAGCTGTAAAGAACAACATCCCTTAGACCTGGCTGTGCTGTGGCCAGCCTGCATGGCCAATGACAAGGTGCCCTGGTTTTGGCTGGGATAGTTTTTTTTTTTTCCTAGTAGCTGATATTTCAGTTGTTGTACAGGTGAGCACATCGTCACGTGGCTGCTCTGATGCTAGGATAATGGGGCCAGTAGCCTGGAATTAGAGGGTAAGGAAGCCAAGCAGCTGGGATCTCTTTCTAGGGAAGCGGGCATTGACAAAGCAATTGGAAAAGGAGCACAAGTCGTCAGCCTCTAGAGGCGACTCCTGTCAGGCATGAAGNCAGGTGGAAGAAAGGGACCAACTGGGTTTACTGGACTGCGTGGATTCGATGGCCTGGCACATCAGACCCACAGGAGTACTAGTGGGCACCGGTGCACAGTGTACCCTAATGCCATCAAGCTATAAAGGGCCAGAGCCCATCTGTATTTCTGGAGTGACAGGGGGATCCCAACAGCTAACAGTATTGGAGGCTGAGGTGAGCCTAACTGGGAATGAGTGGCAAAAGCGCTCCGTTGTGACCGGCCCAGAGGCTCCGTGCACCCTTGGCAAAGACCACCCCAGGAGAGGGTATTTCAAGGACCCTAGAGTGGTGTTTAGCTGCCTGCTGAATTAAACCAAAACACAAGGTCAGAGCAAGGGACGCAGCTGTAGGTGGTGGGCGCTCTGCTTACTGTGGCTTTAGGAATTACTAAATTCCTGAAGCCTCCCAAAGGTGGAAGACAAAGAGACACTGTGAGGCACAAACGCTGTCTGTGCAGATCATGTCTTTTGTGCACGGGCAGCCAAAGCCAAGGGAAGACCATGCTAATTCTGCAGGACAGGTCTCTGTGGGCAGACTTACTCATTCTACCTGTGGCGCAATTTAATCTCTGCAGGAAATCCAGATCTGCGAATGCAAATAAACAGCGTTGACTGTGCCTGCTGCCTGAAGGACAGGATTTGCCATTGCTGTTACTGTGTGAGCACCAGACACCTTGGTTGGGCACCGGGAAATAGTGCTGGTGGTTCTGGCGGCTGTGGGGCTGTTCCTGCGACCCAGCATGAGGCAGTGCTTCCTGCAGAGCAGAGGGGTTTCCCCCTGCAAGGGGCTCTGTGCCAGGCAGGCGTTTATCCCACCAAGGTGCTCTGTCTGGCCAGAAACATGTTGCAAGTCAATAATCTTGCAAAGGAAAAAACATGCAAAAATCCTTAATATTTCTGGATGTGACTACAGTGGACAAGAGAAGAGCTACAGTTGTCATCTATCTGGACTTCTGTAAGGCCTTTGACATGGTCCCCCACAACATCCTTCCTCTAAGTTGGATAGATACAGGTTTGCTGGATGGACTGTTCAGTGGATGAGGAGTTGGTTGGATGGTCACATCCAGAGGGTAATGGTCAACAGCTCAATGTCCAGATGGAGATCAGTGAACAGTGAGGACAGAGGCTGTGGTGGGACTACGTGTCCTGGCCCTGTGCCACCCAGCACAAGCCCCAGCCCTGAACTTGCTAATGTGAGCTTCTCCTCTGCGCGTGAACATTTACATTGAATTTTGATATTAGCATTTCAGATTTGAGCATTGCCCATGAAAAAATGCATTTATTCCCATATAATAAAATCCCTCTATTTCCATATAAAGCCCACCTGTAATGAAAGCATTTGTTTACAAACAAATAGTAAGAAAATAAATAAGTGGCCTCCACTTTAAAATTTAAACATTGTCAAAATGTGACCGCAGAGGTGTCCCATCCCCTTCCAAAATACCACGCGTGGCAGACAAGTGCCGTCAGGATGACCTTGCTGGGGAAAGCGGGGGGCCTGGGAGCCACGCTGGTACCAGCCACCCTGCACTTGTCTTCATTTGCCAGCTCAGGTGGCACTGTGCAGTCCATTGGGTCCCTTGGATGGGGGACATCGAGCACCGTCGTGTTGTGAGGGCTCAGGAAGGCACAGTGCAGCCCTTCAATCATTCCCCTGTGTGTTGCGGTCCACCGCCAGAACCAAAGCATCTTGCAGTCACATTTCCAGGGGTTGTGGGATAAAAACACGTACTTCAGTTTTGGCAGTTCAGCGAACAAGCGGATGGGGAGGGAGCTGAGGTTGTTCTTGCTCAGGTGAAGGAAGTGCAGCTTGTTTAAGTATGAGAAAGCAGAGTCTGAGATTGAGGAGATCTGGTTGTTGTTCAGATACAAGTTTCTCAAGTTCATCAGATGTCTGAAGGTGCAGTCGACAGCAGTGATTCTGTTGGCTTCAAGGTGCATAGTCTTGAGCTGGATCAACCCATCGAAAAGCTGATTAGGCAAATCAGCAATGAAGTTGTGTCCTAAATTTAACATGCCCAATCTGAGAAGCTTTGTAAAAGCGCCATTTTGAATGATCCATATCCGATTCTTCCTGAGATTCAGATCATACAGGGTTTCCAGGTCCTTCAGGGAATCTCTGCCAATGGCTTCTATGTGGTTGCCCTCCAGGGACAGCCTTGTGAGGCTGGAGAGGTTCCTAAAGGCTTGTGGGACATATCGCATATTATTGGAGGCTAAATCAAGTCTTTCTAAAGAAGGCAGGTGTGAAAATAGAAGTGGGTGGATTTCAAAGATATTGCAGTGGGACAAGTCCAGGCTGATGAGGTTTAATAGTCCTCTGAAAGTGTTTGCGTGCAGGTAGGTGAGGCGTGAGTTCCTGCTGAGGTGCAGCTCTCGCAGCTTGCTGAGAGCATGGAAGGTCCCTGGGGACAGGAAAGTCAGATTGTTTCCATCTAGCCAGAGGCTGTGGAGGAAAGTCAGGTTTCTGAAGGTATTGGTGGTGAGAATCCGCAAATAATTATTGGAGAGGTTCAGAGAGACAGTGGATGCTGCTATTTCTCCAGGGAGGGCTCTCAGTCCGGCTCTGTTACAGTGGATAACCTCTTCAGGTGCACATTTGCACATGCTTGGGCATGAATCAGAGATATTCAGACTCAGTCCAGCCTTTGCTGCACAAGTAAATATAAATATAACGAGAAAGAACATGACCAGCCACAAGTCAGCCACCGCAGCTAGTATCTGATGAATAGTAGAGAAGGAGGCAAGAAAAAGAGTATGTACCTTTTGGATAGGTGAACCGTGAGCATTGCAGGGTCGGTTGGGCTCTGCTTTTAGCGCACAGTGAAAATAAATTAGCTGGTTCTTCCTGCTGCAGACCAATGGGGATCAAGTCTTTAGGCAGATAAAAGCCGATTAGGTGCCGCCCTGTTGCAAAGAGCATTACTGAGAGGCAGGGAGATTTCTCAGCCAAGCATCATGCTCTGACAGCGGTTTTTCCCACCTCCTGCCCCCTGCAAACAGCAGCAGGTAACATACTTCCCCCGGGATCTGTCTGGGAGAGTCTTCTGCTTCTGGGTTGACCACCATTTTCAGGATCCGCTTGGCAGTTTTACTCAAAACCCGCTTTGTGTTGGGGGTGGATTTTTGTACTTTTCTCCGGTTAGGGCATCAGTAAAGGCAGCTGAGAGCAGCTCTGCCATCTGGATGCGAGATGGGGGGCTCTCGCCCTGGTGTGGCTCCACATGCTGGCAGATGCCCTAGGTTCAGGCTGTGGTCTGGATGCCAAGGAAAGCAGAGCTGCGACTGAGCCCTGAGCACAACCCCGTCGATGGCTGTGACTTCTCTGCAGTAAAACGGGAGACTGTCAGGGACTGTGCAAGCCTCACGCTCCCTGCCAGCTGGGAATGCGCGGGGGAGTGCTGTGTCCTGGTGGAGCCTCTTCTTGAGATAAGCCCTGAGCCATCTATGAGGTGATCCCCGTGAGCAAAACACAGAACACCCCAAGAGCACACTGCCCTTCCCTAGGTGCTGCCTGTCTCTAGCCAGTATGAAAATGTCACTGAGCCCGTGTCCTTGGGCCCTTCCCTGGTTTTCATCCTATATTCAGAATGCAAAGGAAAACTGCAATCGGAGGGCTGATTGATGCACTCAGCAGCTAGCGATCAGCAATCTGCAGGCTGGTTATTTTGCTTGCAATGCCAGGACTAGACCTGGGTCTTGCAGCTGATGTGTCAGCAGGGCAACCAGTGATACAGTTGCTGCTCCTTTTTTTTTCTCACTTTTTAAATTTTTGTTTTCCCCCCTCACTTCTCTCTACTGGAGTTCTCATGTTTTTGATGTGTTTGAAGCACCTTCTCTCAGCCCCCTCCCTTCAGGTGCATTTCCCTGCTCTTAATTTCTTGGTCTGTCTCAGCTTTTTTCTTTCATGTTTAACAGATTTGGGTTTCTTTCTTTCCCCTGCTTTGCCAGCTCTGTCCAGACAGCGGCTAAAACCCAAAATATATGATATGCCCAATGGTAAGTGTGAATTGGATAAGTTTGCAGATCCATTGTTTTCTCGGCAGAAGCAGATTAGGTTTCCTGTGCTGTTAAATCACTGTGTTGGCTTCAGCTAATTCTGTTTTCTTCTTCAGTTTTTCAAGCAACAACCCCCTGAAGAACAGCTTCGCCCTAGAAGCTTGGCTGGGATGGCTGCATTGTGTAATGGAGACCATCTTCCAGCTGTAAACAACATCATTTATTTAGTTAGACAGGCTTGCTGCAGTGTCACTAGAGGCCAAAAGCTGGTTTTCCCCCTGAGAGCAGCGGCGATGGCACCTTGCCAAGGGGCTTGTCCTGGGAGCCCCAGAGGAAAGTGGAAATGTGTGCTGCTCCCCCATTCAGCTACGCACATTTGGGGCCATGCCAAAGATTTTGGTGGGTGAATCTTTGTTTTCTGTATTCCTGGCTCAGCTGGGACTGCTCCTTTGAGGATATCACTTTGGAGGGGTGCCCTGCTGCTGGGATCTCCACAGCTTCTCTTACCTCCTGCTGCAGGACAGATATGAATATCTATTGCTCCATGAATTTGCTTGTGTATCCCTGTGAAGTAGATGTGCTTCTGCTGGTCTCTGTGCAGATAAGTGAGCTGCTCTGTGTCTGCTAGGAATGGTCTCACCTCTAGCTGAAGTTTTGTAGTTCAGGCTGAAGAAGATGGATTTCTTGCTCTTGGGTCCTTTTTATTGTACACTAGCTTTATTTCTGGTTCTAATTCTAGCAGTGTTGCCATGTTCTAGCCCTTATTTAAGCCCAGTGCTCACTCTAATTCTCCTTGATTTCATATTGGAAATTTTCAGAGACTGCAAGCATGCAGCTCTTCATTGTTGCCAGATGTTGCTTAACTGGACTAAAAGATAGTGGTGAAACAGGACCACAATGTCTCCTTGCTTCACAGCCTGTAGGTCCAAGGAAGTCCATAAGTATTAAAATGACCAGACTTTATACCTTGTCATAGGTTTGGCAATTTCAGCTGCTCCCTGTAATTATTCCACGATGCACAGGAGGTGGCAGCTGCCTTGCTAGGATTTTGGCTGTGGCTGCTGCCTGGGCCACATTTACTGATGGCAGCTCTGGTTGCAGCTGCCCTTGGGACAGAAGCAATGCAGTGGTGTACCATCGCTCAACACCATGAGAGCTAAACCTTTGCTGGGGGCAGAGTGTTGCTCTGAGATAATGATTGCAGGTATGTCCTGTGTGCTGCAGTGCCTGGTGCTCCTTTGCAAGAAGCGCTCAGCGTTGCCTGTCCAGCTTCAGCTTCCTGAGCATCATCACTGCAGTCAGCAGTAGCCAGCGTCGCTACCACATCAGATGCTGCAGAGACAAGGTAAAGACATGGTCCTGGAGAAGAACAACCACATTGTTGTCTCTCTAGCTACTTTTTTAACAAATACTTTCCCACTATGGTTCATTCAGTTACGAGCATTCAGCTCTTGGGCTGTCTTTTCCAGGCTCAGCTCTTTGCGCTCCACATGCAGAGATTTTGGCTGTCTCACTCCATCTGCTGGGAGTGTTTTCTGGAGTACATCATGTGTTTTGGCTGAGGTGGCTCCTCCTTCTGGCTTTAATGGAAAGGCTGAGCCATTGCAAGTCTTCTGTTAAAATGTATTCCACTCATTGCATGACCATGATTGTGTTTTGTCTTTTCTTCAGTCATGGTTTTATCTGACATTTGGGATTTATAGCCCAGCACACCCACTTCAGAAATTGTTTGTAGCTGATGTCAAGAGCCTTGCCTAATGCTGTAGATTTTAAGGAGCTGTATTCTCTTTACAGGATCAAGGTTTGATACAAGCAGTCCACACATCTACTTTGGGATGGTCTTGCTGGTCTAATGAGTTAAAGAGCAAGGTTTGCTTTCTTTAAACTTTCTGGTGGGCAAGGGTGGGGTGAGCAGAATCACTTAATCACAGTTTTGTTGATTAAAAGAAGGATTAAATAAGTTCAAATACCCAAGCATCAGGAATATTCTGACTTCCCCAAAGCTTTATCTAGCTGGTGAACTCTCTTTCAAGTGTACCTTGGCATTTTTGGTACGTAAGAGAAATTTCCTGACAAAACCACTTAAAAAGTGGGAAATGATACTTGCAGTGAGTATAGTTCAAAACAGCAAAGGAAGGAAGATTTTTATTTTTAAAAGATCTCTGGAAAGAGATCCCCTGGATACTCTTTAGCTCTTTAAAACTGGCTGCAGAGTCCTAGCTCTTCCTAAAAAATCACTTTAAGACCCTAAAAAGAAATGTGAAGTATGCTCAGACATCCTTTAGATGCAAGGTTATATACACATATATTGATACTAACGAAGCAGAAGTTAGACAGGAGGGAGCAGCTCTTCCACAAGCTGTAAGGCATCAATGTTTTGACTTCTGCTGCTCATCACAGCAACTGGTCTGGGAGAAGTGAGCAGAAGAAAATTACCTGTGATGAAAAATTGTTCTTTATGAAAGCTGTGTGGGTTCCTGTTGCGATCTGGCTGAGCAGGTCTCAACTGCTGAAATGCTGTGCTTCGGCCATAGCAAAGTCAGCGGGATTTAGACTCTATGGCCGTTGTGGGTGAGCCATGGTGCCTGGTGGTTTATCTTTATCTGGGGCCATGGCTCGAAGCTGTGCAGCACTCAAGAACCAAGCTCTGGCCAAGTCCTTCAGTGCTCCCCCCGAGAGCGGGCAGCAGTGCAAGGCGCATGTGCACATGTTTTCAAAGTCACTTATGTGCTTGTTTTCTTTACTACTTTTAGTAACTTGTAAAACACTTATGGCCAATTATTTGAACAAACAATGTCATGGACGATAATCTCAGAATTGGCAGTGCTATCAGCTGGACCCAAACATCTCATAAAAGAAATGCTTTGGAAAAGTTTTCTGCATGCTGGAGGTGAAAGGGCATCCCTCTTCCCTCCAGACTGCCTCTGCCGCACTCCAGACACTGAACTGCTTCAAAAACTGACTTCTTCCAGTAGATGAATAGGAGCAGAGTTCTCTGATACTGTACTCTGGTGGGTCCTGGTTGGATGGCTCTTGTGTGGACTGCTGTGCTGCTGAGAAGTGGAAAAGCAGGGCTTTCCCCAGGCCTGCTCAGTGCTTCCATGTGAAATTGTGGCTCCAGGAGGGAAAGTGAAACACTGACCAAGGTCGTCTTTTTAAAAATGCTAGCAGTTCTCCCTCCTGGCCCAAACACTGGGTTTGCAGACACCCACTGTCAGAACTGCTCATGCTTCAGAGGTACGTACATAAGACAGCATGCCAAGCGGAGAACCACGGATGCTGCGTGCGAGCAGGACTCACTGCCTTGGCCATCAATTTTCAGCTGGTCACTGCTCACAACTGCTGTCCTCCCTATGGCCCCAAAGAGGATGTGAGAAAGCAACCTTCTCTGCAGGAGTGCTCTGGGGCTGGGGAAGGACGAGGTAGCTCCAATCTTATTTGCAAGACTGAGCAATTAATCCCTAAAGAAGCCCTTAAACAAATGTGGGGAGGAGGAATGCATATAAAAGTTTATGGAGTGCTGGGGAAACAGCTGCAGGCAGGATGGTTTTGGTGCGTGTGTGCAAAAGGTCTGTTGTTTGGCACAATGCAAATGTGCCATCCAGCATGATGGAAATCATCGCTGCCATGGCAGTGTGTGGGTGCTTGGTCCCCAGCTTCTGCCGCCAGCCCTGGAACCAGGGAGTCAGGGCATCCTGCTGTAAATCAGCACCAAAGGGGTCAGAGCCATACCGACCTATGTTGGGGTATGCATCTTGGGGAGCACATTTATGAGAGATTTTTTTCCCCTCTTGCTTTCTCCAAAAGGAACAATTCAAGCCCATGAATACAGTCTGCATCTGGGTTCCACATTGCTTTGAGGATTTGGCAGGCTGGGAAGGTTTAACCTTAAGAGCTGGCTCTGACAGTCTGCTGGTGCAGTAGGATATACTGCCTGTTCAGAATATTGCATTCCTGACAGCAGCACTTCCCTGCAAAAACTAGGACTTAGGACTTGGGGTGCATGAATCCTTTTTTTTTTTTAATTTGCACAATTGATCTGAAGTTACTGTTTGAATTGTGTGTGTGTGGTTTTGTGTGATTGGATTTTTTTTTGTTTAGTTTTTTTGGAGGGTTGGTTTGGTTTTTTTGTTAAACACTTCTAGTGACCTCTTTTGGAGCATGGGCTTGAGGATAGAAAGGTAAACCTGAGTTCTGCATGTGAACATGGAGCAAAATTTCTTGCTTTTCTTGAATTGTGATTTGTTTTTTTTCCTTGGTATAAAAGACATGCATAAAATCCTTCCCCAAATACATGCCCCAGGAAGCATTAACTCCTGACCATTTAACATCAAACAGGTCTTCTTGTGGTGAAAAATCCCAGCTTCTGCAACTTTCTAGCCAGATGAACAGAAAAAAGGGTGAAGACTCCACACCTGTGCTGGGCTGTGTGCAGGGCTCTGATGCAGCAGACCCATGTGCTGGATTTACCAGCCTGGCTGTGGAAGCTGGACAAACATGCCCTGCAAGCTCTGGGGGCATTAGCTCAGCTGCAGCACTACAAGGCACAAGGTTGGCTTGTGCACGGCCAGCCTGGACGTCCGTATTGGGTGTACCTTCTATTTCACAGCCATTTGTGTACAGGCAATGCTCAGAAATAGCGGGAGGAAGAAAGAAATAGTGGAGGAAATAGAAGAGGGACGGGGTTTGTACATTGGCTAGATGGAGTGAGAACTTGGAATCAGATAAGGAATCGGGTGCATTGAGCACAGGCAAGGGTAAGAATGGGAGCAGGATTTGGCAAAGGGCAGCCCAAGGTATGATCCCCATTGAACCAGGTGCATCAGGCCCATCTCTTGTCTACTAAGAGTTAGGAACACAGCACAAAATTTCAAACAGTTTTGGAGGTAGAACAGAATAGACACAGTCAGTATCTGTGAGGATCAAAAGTGCATCTGGAAAGGAAAATGTTGTATTTAGATCTAAACAATTTGTGTTTGTTATCTTTGCAAAATAAACATTCTCATGCATTTGACTTTTTCCCCTGCTTACAAAGCATGCTGGATGTTTGATGAAGGACAGAGCAAAATCTTTCACCGGTCGTTTGTGTGCAAAGCAACTAGCAGCAAGAATTCCTGTCTGAGTGTGTCCTGTCACATACTGTTAGTAAAAGATTGAATGAATATGGATCAGAGTGAGTGCTGACATCTCAGGTCACTCACCTGAGAGCCAGCAGTCCTCCGGGCCCGAGGCAGGGCATGCACAGGGGGGACTGGTGGTCAAAGGTGTATTTCTTCTCCTTTGCCGTTAGACACATGACCTCAGCACTTGCACATCCCACGTGCTCCTACTGGCCTGCTTGGTAGATGTTTGGTTTGAAGAAAGAAATTAGTTCTTGCAGCGTGTCTCTAGAAGGCACATCGTCTGTTTAATGCCTCTTGAACACAACAGGTCTCCTGGTAGTGACTGTAGTATGTGGGAACTGATTGCAAATCTTTATCTTAAAGCTTTTAGGCTAATTCTTGACTTTTCATGCCCCCAAGTTATTCTGGATGTTACTGTTTCCTTTATGAATTTTCTTTATTTTTTGTTGATTAGTGCAAATTCCAGTGGTTCCAGGGTAGTCTCTCCTCCTCTGCCTTTTCCCTGACAACCTCAAATGAGGGTGGGGAGGAATGAATGGGAAAAGGAAGAGGAAGGGATGTCCCAAAATGAACCTAAACATTTATGGAATGGGCAGATGTGTGCATTGGGGAGGTTCATATAAATCTCGAGATAACAAGGGTGTGCTGAGACATGTACGTTGTCTAACTCTGGCTGTGACATGCAGTGCTTGAGCCTTTGGGACGCATGAGGTCTCCCATCCTGTGCAGTGACTTGGTATTATCCTCCCTCGGGATACCTGTGGTGTTTGGCTCTGTTTCTGTTTTATCTGCTCTCAGCATGTCATTTCATTGAGCTATTTCAGCTTGCTTTCCCTTCCAGTGTTTGCCCCAAGCACAGGCACTGTGCGTGAATGCAGCCTGACAGTCCTGACCACTGACTGTTTTGTCACGTCCGTGAAGCAGTAAATCAGCTGCACTGTGATAAATAGAAATGCTGAGTGGGATTCCCCTTCTTTAAATTACCCAGTCTGTTTTTGCACAGAAAATGCCAAGAGCTGGACTCTTAATACGAGACAGATAAAGCCAAAAGCTGCCAAGCACTCCTCTCCCTGCCTTGAGAAGTACTGCTCTCCTTCAGGGGATGTATATGAGTTTGCTGATGAGCTTTTCCAGCACTCTGCAGCTCTTTCTGGGTCAAAGACACAGCTGGGCAGAAAGGTGAATTTGTTCCCCACAGCCTACTGAGCCCTTGGTTCCTCTGAAGATGCTGGTAAAAGGCTATTTTTTCTGTTTCATCTCTCTTCCGGGTCACCTTGCGTGTAAGCAGGGCTGGATATAGGGCCCGTGATGCCTTTTGCCTCTGGTGTGCTGCACAGTTCCCGAGCTAGGGCAGGCACTGGGGTTCCTCCAAGCCACCACAGCTGGATACCCCTCACTGCAAGGCTGCGCCAGTGTTCAAAGAATGGGATGAGCTGGTGATGGATAGCCAGCCAGCAGCACCTGGCTGGGGCAAAGGGACATGTCACTAGCAGGGACTTCAGTGGTTGCTTTCCATCTGGCACATGCAGCCTTGCCTGGGGAGCACAACACACATGTCCCCAGGAGATGGGCTGCTCCTGCAGAGATTGCGCTCAGGGTATCAGGGCAAAATGTTTAAGTTTTACAGATGCTTACTTTGCCCCAGTGCTTATCCTCCAGCAGCTCCCTTGGAGCTCCTTCCAGGGAGAGGAGACTGGGGTCAGGCAGAGTGTGTGACGTGAGGAAGCAGCCGATGTAAAAACTCAGTTTTGTGTGAATGGGAAGTTGGCATCAGCATGCAGCCTTGCTGATCTGCTCACTTTGCTCGTGTACTACCCCAGTGCAGTCTCAGAGCCAAGCCTGCTCTCTGCCATGTGGATTTGTCCTGCTGCCCTCCTCAGTCTGAGCAGTGTGCATGTCTTTGCAAGGACTTGGGCAGTGGCTTTCCCATCCTACTAACTGCGAGACAGAATCAGCCCCCTTACACAGGCAATGCTGGTGTGAATGCTGCGATGTTCCTCCGCTTTCTGTCTGTGTGTTCACATTACAGTCAGCTCTGCCAGGACTAACAGCCTATTCCACTCTCAAATGTGTTAGCAAGTGCTGGGACTCCACAGAGTTCATGGAAATCCCCCTGCCCTCAGAGATGCATGAATCCTGGTATAGAGGCTCGCATGTGTTGTTTGTACACCTGGGGGACAGAAGAGGGTTGCATGTGGGTGTATCCTCCTGGCCCAAGGGCTGCAGTAGAAACCCGCAGAGATATTTGTGTGAATTTCCTTTTTCTTTCTTCCTTGCTTGCTTTTTTTTTTTTTTGGTTGTCTTGTTCCTCTCTCCTGATTTACTGCATGTGCTCACGTGGCCTTGGAAAGGGGGGTTCTCAAACTGTTTTGCTTCCAAAAGGAAAAGCAGCTGGCAGGCGTTCATATTTCAGTTCTCGAGTTATGTAGGTTAAAGTCTCCCAGTGGGAAAACGGAAGATATGAGAGAGCAGATCGCTGGTGGTGATACTCGCTAGAAGGAAAACAGAAAAGAGGAGCACATAATTGTAGAGCTACATCCAGATGAATGTGAGGTTTGAGAGGTATGTTTTCTATCTGCTGTTAGAACATAATTTGATTCAATCTGTGATAAAATGCCTCATTGTGTCTTAAGTAATATTAGGAATGACTAGTTTAGAAGCAGATTCTAAGCCATCATTTGCTCATGTGCAGAGGGGGGACCGTGTTTGTCAATGAAACCTTGTTCTCAGTAATGTAGCTAAAATTAATTATGGTGTAGTCCCTCTATTAGGAGTAAGTCACGTACGTAATGCTTTCTGACTTGTTCTGAGATTTCAGCTTCTGTAGGTTAAAGCGAGGGGTTCAGGTCATAAGAGTTAAGGGGGAAATGGGGCTCCAGAGCCTCTCCTGAATCTTTGTCATCCCCAAACAAAAAACTTTCCTCTGGATTAAGACCTGTTTGATTACAGAATGTGGGCTTGTGATCCAATATTTGGGACATTAAATACTGTCACTCTGCAGAAATGTGCATTCATATTCTCCTAGTGAATTTTCATTGTTGAGACAATATAATTAAAATTAAATTTTTGTCAGTATATTCAAAGTAGCAAACTGCATGTTTTGCATTGAGGAAATGATAAGCTACAGTACACTAAACTGTTAATACAGAAAAATATGTTTAGTTACCTAAAAATTAAAATTAGTTACCTTCTGTTAAATGAGAGATCATTACCCAACTCTGTTGTCTTGTCTTGGTCAAAATTTCTGTTGTTTTTAGGGCCCTTTGAGAATTACTACATGCCTAACTGGTTCCATAAGGACTTAAATCAAAAAGGAATTGTCTTTTTCTATTACGTAAAATAAAATATTTGGGTATGACATCTTCTTTATTGACTATAAAGTCTTAAAGTTTGAAAAATGCCCTGCTTAAAGTGCAGACACGAGCTGTTGAACTGGAACAAAGACAGATCTGTCAATTAACTCTCCTATTTTAGCTGTTTTGTAGCTACAATTTCCCTTACTGAAACCGAGTCCTCATCTTTCTAAATGAATGGCAAATACAACTGTTAAATCTAATGCCTGCAAAGACTGCGTACTTGACTGTCTATTGCTTGTATCTACACTGAAAATATTTCTTTTACTCTTCTGGTTAAAAGTCATAATGAAGGCAGGAGATGCAGATTTGCTTTGAGAAGGACTCTGACAGTAAATGTCATTTTGCAAAGACCCTTCAGTGTCTTTGTATCCAGCCCTGTGAATTAAAAAAAGTGTCAAAGCTTGCTGTCCCAATAGCCTTGTTAAAAGGCTGCTTTCATACCTGCGAAGTCCCAGGAGACCCTCAGGTGTGAAGTACCTGATCCCCACTGGCAAGTGCTGCCTTTCTACATTATTTTAACTGTATAGAGTGCTGGACATAGTACGAGAAAGCTAAGAAGAAGATCATGAGGGGCTTCGGTGCTGCCTTTGGTCACAGAAGTTCCTAAAGTATCTCCAGCTCTTAAGCCAATAATCTTTCTGCTCTGCTGGCCACAAAAAGCACCATCTGTAATCACAGATAAAATCCAGCTGCTTGCTTCTCTGCCAGGCTAATTAAAAAGTGCGGTGACCTCCCTAGGGCTAATTGTGTCCTGTCAGTGGGACGGAGGAAAAGAGTCCAGCAGGGTTGCCTGGTATTTTAGCACTCATCTTACTGACATGATTTGAAATGGTTTTTATTTTATTGTGACTGTGTGATTCCAGAGCTAACATGGCTGCAGAGTGCATATCTAACACATGGTTTCTGATCTGCAGGTGAGTGATGTGACAGAAAAGTGCTGCTAGCACATGAATTTCCTGCAGAACCTCCCTCTCCACCAGCACCAACATGCAGAGCAACTACTCCCCGGTCGTCACCACCAGAGAAACTCTCCAGGTCCTCTATACAGCACTGACAAACTCATCGGCTGCATTGCGCTCGCCCCCTCCCTGCCCGCTTACTTCATCAGATTATCATTGCTCACTAATTCCAGCACTCTTCTCTGTGGTTTTTGTTCTGGGGTTGGTTGGCAACAGTGTGGTGGTTGTGGTGCTTTGTCGTCACAGTGGCTCCAAAACAGTTGCTAATATCTACATTTTCAACCTGGCCATGGCAGATTTGCTGTGCCTTGCCACCCTTCCCTTCTGGGCTACCTACTACTCGCAGGGGTACAACTGGCTCTTTGGGTCTCTTATGTGCAAAATCTCCAGCTCTGTTCTGTGCTTGAACATGTTTGCAAGTATATTTTTCATTACGTGCATGAGCGTGGACCGGTACCACGCTATTGTCCATCCTATTCGCTCTCAAAGAAGAACTCCACAACAAGCTTATTTTATAGCACTGGTTGTGTGGGGCCTTGCCTGTTTGTCCTCCCTCCCAACTTTTTATTTCCGTGACACACACCACATTGAAAGCTTGGGGGTCAATGCTTGCATTATGGCCTTTCCTCATGAGAATTATGCAAAATGGTCTGTGGCAACAGCCTTCCTGAAAAATGCACTTGGCTTCTTCATCCCCTTGATAGTGATCACCACTTGCTACATCTGGATCAGGAGGCACTTGCTCAAAGCACAGGAGTTTGGGAAAAATAAGCAGAAGAGGGACAAAGTCCTAAAACTGGTGGCTGCTGTTGTTGTGGCTTTCTTAATTTCCTGGCTCCCGTTCCACATGTTAACATTTTTGGATGCCTTGGCTCATATGAACATCATTAACAACTGTGATGTGACAGTGATCATCGACACAGCGCTGCCGTTCAGCCTCTGCATGGCATTTTCCAACAGCTGCATCAACCCTTTGCTGTACTGCTTTATTGGGAACCAGTTCCAGGAGAAGCTCCATCGTTTGTTTAAGCGACGAGTTTATCAGTTCAACAGCCATCAAGAGAGCTCTTCTTTGAGGAAAGGGAGCTGCTTCAGAGACGCTGAGACCCCCATGGACAGGGAAGGGGGGCCTGAGTCCTTGCTGTAGGCACTGGGGCACGATGTGGGGCGATGTGGGTGTGCAGCTGGCTGTCCCTGCAGTGGTGACGCTCCTCTTTCCTGTTCCCTTCATTTTGTGCCTATTCATTCACCAGCTGTTTGAAGGAGAACTTGTTTTACTTTTACATGGGGATTTGTTCTTCCTTCCTTTCCAGTGAGCACTGAAGTTTTACATAGAGGGAAGATTCTGGCAAATAATATATTGATGGCATTTTAAATATCAGCTTGTGTGTGGCTGAGATCAGGCGAGTGTTTGGTGTAACACAAAAAGACAAAATACACCAAAGGACCATTGCACGATAGCTACAATTGTGTAGGTGCTGATTATTATACCCTAAGCTGATTTTCTAAAAGAGATTCTTACTAAAGAATGTGTAAATAAAGCAGTGTAGATAGTTCTGTACCTATCTGTAAGAAAATATTTTGACCTTTATTTTTTATATATGG
>VZTL01002669.1:0-32307 GCA_013400535.1 Scopus umbretta | reverse complement strand
GTGGTGGTGGTGGGGGCGGGGGCGGGGTGGTGGCTCGTATTGCTGTTCTGTGCATTTTCACAGTTAGTATTGTAATATCATCAGACCTAGTCATTGATAGTGTCCTTCTGAGAGATGCTTAGGAAGAGGTCCATGCTGGAAGTGTTTTTTCTGTGGTGGCGTGCTTTTTGCCATAGGTACTTCTTCATGCCTCCAGTCCTAGCAATCAAACTACCTTGTTTCAGAATGAAGGAAACGTGAATATTTGACTTTCCTATTGAGTGCAACACATCAGTAGTCTTTGTTGATATTCCCTGAACTATTTAGAATCTATCCATATACCTGCTCAGTCAGCTGACTACATACATTTAATCTGTGACAACTCTGCAGTCATTTAATGTTTTCTGTCTACTCTTTACTGATTGAGAGTTTCCTTTTTGATTTTCATTAACTCTCCTCCACCCACAACAGGGTGAACAGAAATTGATGCTAGCTACTTCCAATTCCAGATGCTCTAATGGAGACATCAAATGATTTCAGGCAGCAGGTGCTTATAAAGAGTAAAAACTCTGACTAATTTAAAAAAAAAAAAATCACTGCCTTATATTTGACTAAGAATATTTTTACATAATTTCTACTACTTTCTGCTTTTATAGAGTTGTTTTTGCAAAAGTAAATCCTTATTTTTTTTTCTTTTTAGTGAGTACAGCTCCACAACAAAAGCCTGTAAGTATTGTTATATAATTCAAATTAACTATCTTATTTTCTGTGTTTCTGTAGGTATTAGTAGCTATTAGACTGTTGGTAGTCTCTACCCTTTTTAAAAACTTCATTTGAATAAAGCTTTTATCTTTCAAAGAACACTTTTCTCTTAATGTCTTTGGTCTTACCAGTTTTAAGCACACTATTTCTCTGACAGAAACTTTCATAGACTTACAATTCTATAGCTATGTCAAAGAAAGTTAAGCATTGCCATTTTCACCTCTCGAGGAATAATCCATTCCATTCAAATCCTGACAGAAATGGGTGCATGCGCTAAATATCATGCATTGCAGATAGCTTAAGGACTTCGAGGTCTTAATCATCAAGGCCTTAAAGGAGAAGGTTGTTTATGAGTTTTGTAAGATCATTTTGCTATATNTCTTTACTGAAAGAGTGGTGAGGCATTGGAACAGGCTGCCCAGGGAGGTGGTGGAGTCCCCATCCCTGGAGGTGTTCAAAAAACATGTGGATGTGGCACTTCGAGACATGGTTTAGTGGACGTGGTGTTGTTGGGTTGATGGTTGGACTAGATGATCTCAGAGATCTTTTCCAACCTTAATGATTCTGTGATAATAGAGCTGCTCAGAAATATCTAAGGTTAAACCTGCTTTCTACGTCTGTGTGTACAGAACATATATAATTTCAATGGGCATACAACATGGATGAAAAATTAATCGGATTGTCAAATTAACTGTCTTGTTTTGACTGTCTCATAGCTTCTTTTGAAGATAACAGGATTTACAGATGAAACTTTGAGAAAATACTATTTCCCTTTGTTCCTTGTACTTTATTTTTTAATTATATGAGGATTTCTTACTATGATATCTAAACGATGAATGAAAACTGGATAGATCTCATTTATCAATAGAAAAAATAGAAGTCAGAACTTAGTTAAAATACAAGAAAGTGTTTCAGTCCTAGCTTAGATGTATTTTTCTTTTCCTTGTTATTGTACCTGAGTTTTTTCAATCCTTATGTTATATAAAATGTGAAACTTTTTGTAATGGCCATCTGTTGTGTGCGATTCATATGTTTTGGGCCAGAAATTAATAATAAAAACACTTTCTTTTCACAGGGAAATAGCTGAACAACACAGGATTGATTTAAAATTCTTTACCACTTTCAGGCTCTTTGAGTTTCTCGTTTCATTTTTCTCAGCATACTTTTGCTGGTCATTACCTGCATTGTACAAAGAGAGAAATCATGTATAAAATTTACATGTAAATAACTAGATATGATAGCATACTATCTTCCACATAAAATATCATCTGTTAATCTAGATTGAAATTTAATATTATTGTGCCTAGTCAAGATTATAGAATCACAGGAATTTTACTGTTATATCTTAGATTTATTTTGCTCTTATATCTAATAAACAACTGTGTAAAAACATGTATAACTATGTAAAAATTTGATACCTTTTTTTGCTTCATATAACCCTACATCATTCTTGATTTGAAGTAAAATGGAAAAGGCACTATATTTATTACATTAAGTGCTGTCCAGTATTTTCAAATAAAAAGTAATCATACTTAATTTGGTGAATTTGGTAAATTTGGTGTGAGAAGCCTTAAGAATAATTGTTTAGGGTTTGGGTTTTTTTGTTTTCTTTTGTTTGTATTAATATTTCAGGTTGGAAAAATATCCAAAAACAAAAAGAAAAAACTGAAGAAAAAACAGAAGAGACAAGCTGAGCTGTTAGAAAAACGCCTGCAGGAAATAGAAGAACTGGAGCGGGAAGCCGAAAGGAAAAAAATAGAAGAAAATGTAACCTCAGCTGTACCATCAAATGAACAAGAAGATGAGTACCACCCAGAGGTGAAACTAAAAACAGCTGATATAGAAGAGGTAGTAGATGAAGAACCTGGAAATGATGATGGTTAGTATTACCTGCTTTTATTGACTCTGAATTTACTGTTTCAGTGGGGAAAGTAATTGCAGCATTGTGTCTGATGCAATGAACAAAGTTTCAAAACTTTCCTAGATCTTTAAGTTTCATTTTCTCCTGTAGGTAAAATCATAACTACAAAGTCTAAAAAGGAAAAGAAAAGCCAAACCTACTATAGAAGTGGATAAAAACATCAATAGCAATCTAGCTATTAATCCCCACAAAAGGGCATACAGAAAATTCAACAGAACAGTCAGTTGTCATACCACATTAAGTGGCATAAGCAAGTATCTTGGTGAGGCATAGGAAATACAAGATGAATTTGTATTCTGTAACATAAATGTAGTTATAGTCATCCTTACTTTCCCCTTTTCTTGTTACAATGTTTGTTGTAATGATCTATTCAGGTAATAATAATTGCAGCTTCTTCACTAAAATTTTTCAGATGCTTTGTTAAGATTCTTGTTCAGTCTTGGTGGTTTGGAGCATAATTGTTATGGTCCGACTCTGTTCTGGCTTCCCTGGTTTTCTTGTCAACTGTCCAATTCTGATAAAAATGTAATTACAGAGTCTGTCTGTTTGGTTTGGTTTAGCTTTGTTCTGCTCTTACTGCAAATCTTCCTACTTCTGTGATGACTCCCTGTTTGACACACATTACAGATTTGTAAAGCTTGCTTTCAAGACCTCGTATATCTTCCCTTCATAACATTCTTCTCTTCTGAATTCTTCCCTCCTGAACCACTTCCCATTGTTTATTTTTTCCAACAACCTTATTAGTTCTTTCTTTCCCCTTTAATTTAGATTTTTAAAGATTGCATATTTCAGTGATATTCAGTGTTTCTTTGTGTTATATGTCAGAAGTCAAGTAGTTACTGAAGAGTTAAAAAAAAATGAAAGCCTAATTTCAAATGATGTATGATTTAATGTGTTCAATTCTTCAGGTGAAGCAGAGGATCAGGATGAAAAAGAAGACACAGAGAAAGAAAACACGGAAAAAGATGATGACGTTGAGCAGGAACTTGTCAACACTGACCCTACAGACCCTAAGTGGTTAGAATCCCCCAAAACAAATGGCCATATTGTGAATGGCCCATTCCTATTGGAACAACAGATTGAAGATGAAGATGAGGAAGAAGAAGAATGTCCAAATCCAGAGGAGTATAATCTTGATGAGCCAAATGCAAAAAGTGATTACTCTTATAGCAGCTCCTATGAACAGTTTAATGGTGAATTGCCAAATGGACGTCATAAAATTCCTGAGTCACAGTTCTCTGAATTTTCAGCTTCAGTGTTCTCTGGGGCTCTAGAGTCTGTAGCTTGTGGTTCTGCTGTTTCTGAAGGATCAACTGTCACCGAAAGGGAAGAGAGCAGCCCATCTCATGACAGGAGCAGAACAGTTTCAGCTTCAAGCACTGGGGATTTGCCAAAAAGTAAGTACTCCTCTTAGTGGCATATACCATGCTTGAAGTCTCTTCGAGCTTCTAGGTGATGTCTTACGTAGAACGAGCAGTGGGGTTAAACCTTATGTATATGTTTTATCTGTGTTCAGTGACAGGTGTATGCAGATTTTACTTTTTATGTGTTTTGGGTATTTTGGTGAAAATTCAGTACCAAGCCTTATGGGTAGGCTGTCATACACTTCTTTCAGTAACACAAAAGGACCTTTCAATAACAGACAAGAACTCTTATCACACCATTTCCCTGACTTTGATTGAACACTGAGTCTAGCACTTCTTGGTGACATTGACTTTACCTACAGGTGAAGTGTTTTAAGTGTTTTTAGTTTCTTTCTTGGTGCCAAGCCTACTAATGTCTTAGCCTGCTTCATGCTTAAGTCTGAAGAGTGCCCACTGAAAAGATGGTGCCTGTGGGCCAGCCTCTGCAGTCAGGGAAATCTTTGCAGGCTGCTCCCAAATGCTCTCTTTCCTAGGCACTCCACAGACTTGGGGAGGGAGATGAGGTATGGGGTCAGATTAACCATAGCTAGGGCTGGGATACAGCTGCAGCCCACTACTGGGAACACTTTTTTTCATTGCTGACTGATTTAGTCATCTTGGTTTCATCGACACTGAATATTTTGCTCATTGAATTGTACATCGTGTGAATGCAAAATCTCAATTATGATTATTTTAAAGTTAGCATTTCATCTTAGAAGACTTTTGGCAAAAAGGCAGAGCAGATATCTAGGAATGAAGAAGAGGCTTTATAAGTTAGTTTGATCCCAAAGCATTCTGGTGAATTTTGACCTCCTAGGACCAGGTTTCAAGGCAAAGCAAATGAATGTTTTGAATGGCTTTTAGAACTAGAGGGGGGAAGAAAGCACTTTTGAGTTGATAGAAGACTTCTGTCTAGCAGCGTGGGTGTGTATTACACTGAAATAAAGAGGCAAATAAGTGGAATAGAAAGGCGGTAGTTAGGTTAAGAAATTGTAGTAGCCTCATTAAAGGCAATAGCTTAGCTAAGCTTACTTTAAGTAAATTGGATGATTTTTCTTGAATTCAAACCTGGGAGTTTGATAGATGCAGCTTGGAACACAACACAAAAGCATTTGTGTTAATTTTAAACAAATCTACCATCTTAAATTTTAAGAGGAAAGCAGAACTGTGATTATTTTTTTTTTTCCTCCTGTTGTAGAACTTGGTTTTAAGGGTATTAGGTAAGTTATTGTAGATTAAATATTTGTATTGACACATCAGTCTACACAGGAAAGAGAAAAGGAATTTTATAGTGGCAAGTAAGCATTATTCACACAGTTAAAGGTGATCATGTAACCTGACTTCCTTTTATAACAAACCATCTATTAAGCGCAGTAACTTTTATGTTTGGCTTAAAACATATTTTTCAAAAAGATACCTGCTCTTGATTTGGACAAATGAAATGATAAAAAATCTGGTGTGGTTGAAGTTTGTTTCACTGGTCAGTACTCAGAATTGTTTCAGCAGAATTGTAGCAAGTTTGGATTTATCTGGCTGCAGCTTCTAGCTATTGCTTCTTGTTATATATTTTCTCAGTCATATTCAAAAATTCTATAATATACTGTATTTCCATTCATTAATGGTTCTTTTCTGTTTCAAACAGTTCTTCTCTTAACCTTTTAATAAAACTGAACAAGATGAATTCTTTGTCTCAGTAAGGCATGTTGCCAACCCTCAACTTGTGTTTTTTCTGTATTGAGCATGGTTTTGGACATTTAAATTCTGGCCACCAAAACTCTTCGGATCCAAAACTTTTGCCTGTAAATCCTGTTTGTTGAAGACATGGAAGGTGAAATCTTGGTGTCATTGCAAAGAACTAAATTTTTGCCATTGAATTAAATAGCTCCAGGGTATTACACGTATGTTTTATTTATAGTGCCAGTGGCTAAATGATAAACATGTGGGTACAACTTTAATAAAGAAAATACTGAGAGACAAATCTGTAAGTGGATAGGAGAAAATGAGATAGCTTCGGAGAAGATCATCAAGCCTGCATCAATGTTGTCTTGGATTAATTTACTAAATTAATGAATCTACTAAACTAGAGATGTATTGAAAAATACAATCAAGTGTATTTCTTCGTTTAAGACTTTAGAAGAGCAGTTCACACAGTGTATTACAGAGTCTGACAAGTAAGGTAATCTGCAGGTAGGCAAGAAATGTGAAAAAAAATACAACTGAGTAGAGCTGTAATTCTGGAAAATGTCAAGATCCAGGCTAATAACTCTTCCAGTCCATCTTCTTACCCTCTGTACTCCCTTAAACAATGTACAAGAGGTTCCTAGATGCCTGGTAGCCTCTTCCTTTGGGCTGCTGGCAGTATATAAGCAGAAGGCCTCTACTGCTGTTTTCCTGGGGCGATATGTAAAATACTTATGCCTCCAGAGAGTAAAGCCGGTTTTGTCATCATGGGAGCAGGTTATCTCCATAGCTAGAGAAACAAACCTACTTCATTCCTCCTTGATGTTACCTCATCAGGAGCAATTTACAGACCTTTTTTGCAGAGAGAGAAGAAAGTAAATTCAGTCATAGCTCACTTCTTCCTCAGAAAGAGGAAAAGCTGAATGTTATTAATATTAATGGCATCAATAATAATGGTGGGTTAAACAGTAATAAAATAGATTAAGATATTTAGAAAGAAGAAAAATACAAGAGTTGGCAAGTTGTTCAATATTTTTAAATGGTGCTACTTTTTCACTATAACTTTAGTGCCCTTTTCTTACACAGAAGTAAACTTTATTTTGTTCCTCTCTGTCTAGGCATTGCTGTATATTATTAAGTAACATGGTCTCATTTTTTCAGGATACTTGCCTCATTCAGTGCACAGACCAATTTGTGTTCGGTGGATAAGCAGCTATTAAGTTTTTATCTTTTTCAAGTTTTCACTACGTGACCAAATGCCCTTAAGATAGAGCTATTAATTTCCTCATGATTATTCTCCTCATTCCAGTGTTTGAATGTTTACTAAGTATACTACTATGCTGAGACTGTGAGGAGGTGATATTTCTCAGTTTTACAGAACTAGGCCACACAAAAGTGAAAATCAGAAATGCTCACGAATTTTGTGCTCAGGTTGAGCTCTTTTGGATGCTTTTTTGAGAGTACTTGCTAAAAAGTATATTCCTTTTGACTTCACTTTCAGTTGTGAATGATCCACGTTTTTCAAATTCAGAATCCAAGGTCTCATATTCATCTCATAGAAAATATGGGACATAAACTTCATGAGCTCCTGAGAAAAACACAAAAGTGTAGGCACTTGCCAATTACTTTGTGAGGTCCCTCTGCTAGAAGAAGGCTAAAGAAAGTTGTTTTCTAATGTCATATTCCGATGTCTTACTGATGAGGCTTTCCCCCCTGTCTTCATTCCACTTTTACTGCAGTCCTTCATGTTGAACAAGATGTGTGGGAAGGATTTATCTAGGACACCTTCCCACCCCACCCCTCCCCCTAGCTACTGAATTAAGAAAGGTCCCATTATTTCTTGAATAATGCGATTGTGTTTTTAAAAAAAAAAAAAAAAATTAGACTGTACTACACAGCATGCTCATAAGGGAAGACTTTAATATTAAGCTTACTAGTTTCTGTCTTCTTAAGTTCTGGATTGCAACCTTATTTTCTCAGTATATTTTACTTTTGTGCCCTGTATTGATGCTTTTTTAAACTTGAGTCCGTTCCAGCTTTTTTAGAGGACTGTTTTGTTGAGGTCACTGCCCCTTCTGTCTTCTGCTGTTTAGTTTTGTCTTTTCTTTCCTTTTCTCTGCTGGTGGATCCTGGCACTTTCTTTTCTGGTCAGCCAGTGTTTCAGTGCCCTGATGGCCCATTCAGGCTTGCTATCCCAGCAGTTGAAGATCTTCATCTGATTCTGTCACTCCTAACTCACCATTAGACATCATGTATTTTTCCTTGTTGACCCATGTCTGGTATATTTTCCTCTTCCAAGTCTTACGCCAGTTTAACAGATCATTATATCCCCACTGGAGTCCCAGGTGCCTTTTGGATCTAGTACCTCTTTCTTATCTTACCACTGGTAGCTTTGGGGCAAGGAGACAAATTAATCCTCTGCTGATATGTGATTTGTGATATCTGGTTCTGTGTTCCACGTTCAAGTCAACCTGCTTTCTTTCCAGTGCAATTTAGGTGGTAGCAGGTGGTATGTCAAAGCAAAGGAAAGCAGCAGTCCTCCAGTGTTGTATGTTAGGGTTGTCAATGTCCCAAGAGCCTCTAAAGGTTGCAGGATTAATTAAAGTTCTGCCTTTTAGTCTGGATCATACTCAATGCAAATAGGGCCTTCAGAGAACTTTGATTCAATGCTGAATTATCTGTGAAATGGGTGACAGTCCCCTAGGCTCTCAGATTAGCCAGGTTTTGGTGAGTCTTTTTCCCCTTGGGACAGATAATTAAAAAAAAAAAAAGAAAAGAAAAAAAAATCCAGCCAAATTTTACTTACCTTACCCAAGAATGGAAATGCAGAATTTATTTTCTCAACCAAACTGTTCCCAGAATGTATCTTTCACATGGAGTTCTTGGGATTTGAATTTTAGCATTTTCTGTCTGAATCTCATCTCTGAAAGATATGCACTGCTTTTGCTTAGAAGCTTCTCTGGATATTCCAGTAATAGTCATTTGGCAGTTAGAGAATGCAAAAAATTTGCACTTGAAATGTAAGGTAAGATATCCTATTTATATTGCTTTAATTTCTCATAACATTCAGCAAATGATTTTGATGTCTTCAGTGTATTACAAAACTGGATACAGTGTCAAGGCAATACTGCTTATAGATAATGAATAGTATGTTCAAAATACTAACTATTCTGCATTTTGCTTGTCTTAGCAAAAACTCGTGCTGCTGACTTACTGGTAAATCCGCTGGACCCAAGAAATGCAGATAAAATTAGAGTTAAAATTGCTGACCTGGGGAATGCCTGCTGGGTTGTAAGTATAACTACATCATTTTAGCTATTTAGCTGTCACTATTTGGAACAGGCCTTTTTATTATTAATTTTTTCCATTAATGTGGTTCTTTCTATTTTAGCATAAACACTTCACAGAAGACATCCAGACAAGACAATATAGATCCATAGAGGTTTTAATAGGAGCAGGTTACAGTACACCTGCTGATATCTGGAGTACAGCATGTATGGTAAGAAAATACAATGTGTATTTTACAAGACTAAACCTTCTCAAAACAGTTGTTCATTTAGTGAGGTAACCTGATGAGGATGATTCTGACATTTTGACCGAAATACGTTATTGTAAATTATGTCTTATCAGATAGCTACTGATGATTTTTCCCCTTTATTTCAATTCCTCGAGCATTCTTAATCAAAAGGAAGTATTTTGGAGAACATTTCTAATTTTCATTTCATGCATTTTAAACTTGCAGTCAAAATATGCAAGTTTGGAGGGAAATACATGTGTATTTTACATGTCAAAGTCTAACTGAAATAGTACAACTGCATGTTTCCTTCCCATCTTGTAATCTATGCAACTGTTTGCTGTGTTTACATTCCTTCTTCTTGCATTAACTAGCAAAACAGTGAAATACTTCAAATCCTTGCCAAGTGCAGTGAAAACATCAGATTACAAATCACAGCTTTAGATTCTAAACTTTGATGAGAACGAATTTAGTTTATTAGTGAAATATGTGATAACACTTTGTAGAATTAGTTTTAACACAGTAAATCTGAAATGATATATTTTTAGAAAGTCTTAAAGAACAGAAAAGGTAAGAACTTTAATCATTCAACCTTCTGAAACACTTAGTCTGTTTGTAATATCTCTTTGAGGACAAATAAGCTGCATGCATCTTCTTGTTAAAGATAGTTTTGGAAATACATTTAGAAATATCTTTGTCTATTTTAAAAGTGAAAACTTATTCAAATCTTTATATTTTACAAATACATGTCTGAAAAGAGTAAGTGTGTGAGGAGGAGGAGAAGACTCGAATACTAGACACAGTTTGCAGGCGTGGGTGATGAGAATTGCAGAGCTCAGAGGGAGAGGAGGAGGACTGAAAAGAACATAAAATCCTACAGATATTATAAGCTCAGCAAGCCATGTGTTGGAAGTAACTAACCCATAAGTAAAATTGCAAGTATATTTTCTCTAGAGTTTAATACTAGCTTTTGCTTTAGTACACAGAAAAGAACATCCATTTCCAAATTTACTCTTCCTTTTGGGGGAAAAATGTAAAATTTTTCTATTACACTGAAAAGCAAGCATAGAAAATATTCCACGGTTTTGATCCTTAATTCTTTGAATGATTCTTCTCTTAACCAACTGCAAAATTACTGTAGAGACTTTTCATTCCTTTTACCTGGTATTTTGTTAACATCAGTTGAACTTGATGCCCTTTTATGGTATTGAATACCCTGTATTCATCTTCCTTTAAGGTTGTACCTACCCCCTGCTAATTTTATATACAGTCTTGTAGCTAAAGCCACATAAAAAAGGATGAAGTCTATCTAGAATTGTGTTTAAAGAAAGTGGGGTACTTAATAGCAATATCACACCAGGGAATATAATATTCTTACAGTACTTGAGGTCTTCCAGCCCCTTACGCTTTAATTGTTTTCCATGTTATGTATTACTGCTTTCTTCATGTGAGTCCTTTCTCAAACTCAAGGAACAAAAGCCTCAAGAATCTCTGTCACTAGGGGTATCTTAATTCAGATTCACAATTATTTATGAAATTTCAGTATTTTAATGAGAAAATTATAATTCTGCTTTTTTGTTATGTAAGCTTTAAAGATAGTAAAAGTCTTGGAGGCAGAAGTACTGGAATTCTGTCTTCTGCCACAGACTTTTGGGTTTTTGTCCTTAAAAATTGCTGTAGAAATGTCATAATCTTACAGCACTGACATAAAATTGTTGTATTCAGTTGTTGTCATTGTAAAAAATAGACATCAGTCACTCAAGCTCACCCCAAAAATCCATTGTTTCAAACCCCCTCAGGATCTGCTTTCATTCCTGTATGGCTGAGATAGTGGGTCAGATGGAAAACAGTTTTGAGGTAGGGATTGACCTTAACAGGTCTTTCTGCAGGGAAATTTTAAGAGAGATCAATGGGCAGGGAAACATTCCTGGTATGGAACTGCAAACTCCCAATTAAAGTATTTAGGCTGTCTTTGGAAATTATGATTTGATTGTCTCCAATCCCTGAAGCAGCCAAGAACTGTGAAGTACTGAAGTGTTTTAATGCCATTGTAGTCGCACTTGCTTTCTCAAGTTTGTATTCCTTGTTCTACCTAGATGAGGTTCAGAAAATGCTCTTACAGGTTCCCTTGCTCTTGTTTCATATTTAATTTTCTTTATTCCATGATGTTTACCATTACATGTGTTTTCAAAAGGATTGTCTGCTGGAGCGGGAGCTGGAGGTGGTGTTTATTTTCAGCCAAAATACGGCTTAGATACCCCATTAGTCATGTTGGCCAAGTCTCTCAAAGGAGAGCAAGGAGATTCCTTTGTCATGTTGCTTTGCTTGTACAAGTCCAAAGTCATTAAGGACATTTTTGGAAGCAGTACTATGTGAAATGAGTGGTCCAGCAGTATTGCCATGACTTTTTTCTTGGCAAGTTTCCATCCTTCCATACTTTGTCCAGTGTGACACGTGAAGTAGCGTCCTACCACCTGACTCTGTATTGATTACATATGGTATTTTTCAATTACTACTTTTTAAAACTAAAACAAAAAAGGGTTGTTGGTTAAGGAGTAGCTAGCTTTATGTTATTAAGTGACCTAAATTTTAGGTTGTGTTCAGGTAAGGTAAGTAATTGCTCTGATCGTATTCACCTGTCAGAAATCCTACATTTGTGAATGGGTAGGAAAGGTGCTGTGTGGCTTTGCAGAGGGAGCCACATTACAGATCCTGTCCTTCATTCTGATCATGATTTTGATTTTGGATGAGCTTTCTGGTCTCAATTTATCTATTGAATGATAATGCACATATTGCAAAAGTGTGTGCCTAATATGAATGATGTGAATTAATGTGAATGCAAAATATAGTAAGGTAGTATCAAAACAAAGATGAGATGTTATGCTTTCAAAACCCTTGCTCACAACTGAATCACTGAGCTAGTTCTCTGAACTGGCACTGAAAGAGGGTTCAAAATATTTGACCTCATTTGGGAGGAATTGTGTGCAAATACATCTTGTAGATCTGTGTGTACCAGACTCTCCTGAACGGTCTTGCTCACAAGCAGTCCAGAACGCTCTGCTTAATAGTAAACAGTACACATGAAGACTGCTTAGCTTGCAAAATAGAAAAGACTCTCCATCTGTTATATATTCACTACTGTGTTAGATATTCTACATAATGTCTAATATTTATAATATTAAAAAAAAAAAAACAGAGTAAGAACAGGCCTTTCTTTGAATTAGTTTAGGGTCCATAGAATTTCTATGTCAGAGGTTGACCTCTAGATATGTACATAAAACACCTCAATCTTTTCATGTGTCCTGGCTAGTAGATTTTATGGAGGACTACTTGGAATGCATGGAACCAGGATTCATCCGAGGTCTTAACTTCATCTTGTGCTTTATGGATCTCCATTTGAGCCCAAGGTTTTTCACTGCCTTTTGCTTGCTAATGAAATAATCTTGCTCCCTGGGAATAGCATTGACTATGAGAGTAGCAGAGCTACTGGTTCTTCTAGTGGCTTGTATTTATGGCATGAAGGGTTAAGTCAAGCACAGTGGTTGTATTGTATCACAGCAGCAGCAGACTGTCTTTTTTCATCATGCCGTTTGCTCATCAGTTTTACTTAGTCTTCAGTAACGAGGATGGAGATCATGATGATGTTTTTAAACAAAAGCCTCTGATAACTGTGCCTGGAGTGTGCCAAGCATCTATGTTCGTGTGTGCACAGCAACTTTCAGAATACCCCCCTTGTGAATCTGGCTTTCAGGATGCGGTATGTGGTGTGTACCTGGAGTGCTTTCCTCACCTGGGCTTTGCTAATACGGGTTGGCTTCATTTAGCCATCAGCTCTATGGTTTTGATGCAGCTTTGATGCAGCAAGAATAGTCCTGTTCTATTTGTATTGTCTTTTGTGTGGGAGTAGCCAGAGATTCTGATCAGGATTCCTTGTACTGGAAGTGTACATGAACATAGTCATGTAAGGCCTCTTGCCAATAGCATGTAATATAAGAGAAACAGTGCAAAAGAGGGAGAAATAACTCGGTGCTAATAACCTTACTGTTCTGTTTCTTTTGGTGTTATGTCAGTGAATAAGTAGCATTGTAAGCCAGCAGCCTGTGAGCCGAATCTTCCAATTTTAGATGATTCGGCATGGCCCAGTTCTTGTGCCCCCAAACAGGACAAGTACCTCTTCGAATCAGATTTAAAGGATGAGAGGGAGTATCTCAGGCCAGTACCAGTCCTCTGCTCAGGTGATCCGTGTCTCAGAGGCTTTAAGAAAAAGAAAAGAAAAGGAAGAAAGGAAGAAAGGAAGATTAAAAAAAAAAAAAAAGGCACGAGGAAAAAAGAGGATGATGCATATCTTTGGAGGCTTATAGTCAGTGCATGCACCATGTGCTGTGAAGCTAGTGAAAGAAGTTAGATGCCAGTGGGCTTTTCCAGACTCTGACAGAGTTGTTCGCTTGTTCTGTACTCAGCAAAGAATGCAACAAAGTGTAACTTAATTTTTTTTTTCCCCCAGTCTTTGGTGACGTAGGCCTGCATGATTGTTGCCATAGTTTGCTGGACATTTTTACTAAGGAAATCGCACTGTGCCCTTTTGTTTTCTTTTAACAGTGTGGCCTATTTAAGTCAGATACTCAGCTGCTCTCATGGAAAGCTAGACACTGGGAGTTACTCTCCATATCTGTTAAATTCTAGAAAATTCTGTGTTCCCTTGCTGTACTAAACACTATTTTAATTATGCCAACAGGGAGGTGCATCTCTCGTTTTCACCCAAAAAAAGGAACAGATTTGGAGCCAGCAGTGCCTTTGACAGGATTGAAATCACGCTTGATCATTTAATTTTATCAGGCTGAATTTCCACGTTTTCAGTATTGAGAAGGTTGCTTTCTGTGGAGATGAAACTGAACAGGCGCTGCATGATTTAGCATTTCCTAAGCCTCAAAAGCCATGGAACACAGTACTCCACTGCCGCTGCCAAGAAATCCTGGCAAGATAAGGGAGTTAGTACTGGCAGCGGGCATCTCTTTGTATTGCTCCTGGAAATGACTGCAAGCACCATGATTCCACTGCTTTTCATTGTTTATGCTGTTTGGATTGGAGACAGGAAAAGCACCTGAAATGATGAGTCTTATCATCTGACTTTTGTTGTTCATCATGTACAGTCTTGTTTGAGCTGTGGGGTGGAGATGACTGTGTCACAAGCTAGGACATTAACAAGACTATGTTTTTAACACTTATCTGAGATGGTGTTTGTGGTGAGTTGTGATTCCTGAAATATCTTCTTTTTATAATAAGAACTAGCAAATAGATCATAGCTGTAGATCGGCAGGAAGTCACAGAAGGAGAAAATTGTACTTGGTGTTTTATCTGCCCAAAGAGGACACAAATGATGAAAGAAAATACTATCAAGGTGAGAGGGAAAGGGGGTAGGCAAACAGCATTCAAAATGGGGGAGATACTACTACAAAGCAAGCAAACTTACAGGCGTGTTTTTTTATTATGAGCATTTCTATTCATGTGAGAGAACTTGGAGGGACAGAATGACGAATGAGCAGAAAATAGTAACACGATGTTAAAATTAAACCTACATGGAGGTGCTTGTTGTCCGGTTGGAATTTCCCATCTTGCTGCTCATGTCTGTTCTCTGTTGTCCTTTCATTGAGAAGAGTGTATCTTGGTCTTCTCTGTTACTGCTTTTCAGGCAGTGGAGTGCAGCAATTAAATCCCCCCTTCTCCTTCCCTTCTCCAGCCTGAACAATGTTCAGCCCGCGGTTTACTTCTTTACGTGATGTCCTCTAACATGGAATGGAGATGTACCTGTCCTTAACTACTCTTTCTGTGTTGTAAGCAGGGAAAAAACTTATCGTGTCTCCATGGGGTCATGAGTGTCATCATGCTAGCATGTGCGAGTGGCACATACCAATGATGTGATGACAAGCCTCAGTCTGCACAGAAGCAGTTTTTTTGAGGAAAAATGGAAAGTCAAAATCTGGTTGAGAAGAGAAAAACTTCAAGCACTATGCACATATTTTTCAGTAGGCAGATACAGTACAAAATACTGCTGTTAATCACTGTACACCCTTTTTGAAGGTGGTGGGTGGACAACCTGAAAAGAAAATGATTTTCCAAAGAAACTCACTTTCCAAAGAAGCCACTCAGCATGTGCATGATTCCAAGATCAGAGTACAGCAAATAATAGAAACCTGTTTCCTTTTCAAGCATCCCATGCATGTTTGTGTTTTGTGTATCTGGCCTTTCTTAACAAGCATTAACCATGCAAAATGCCTTTTATATTCTTTCCATTGCCTGGCTCTTCAGAGAGGGATGTCCATGGAAGAACAAACTGTCAGCTGGTGTATGTATCTCACAAAGCTTTTTGGTTTTCTTTCCATGCTCCCACTTACCTGTGGAACAGCGTTCTTACAACTAAGCCTATTTTTAAAGCAGTTAAAATCTTCTCATTCACATCTCTTCATTTCAGCTAGGACAGAAAAACTCTGGCCAAGAGCTGGATCTCGTCTGTCAAAATAATTTTGGCCTATAGCTTGTTGTCCTTTTTCAGCTGGGGCTTCATAAGAGGAATTCAGGGAGTCTGATGCAGTCCAACTGAATTGTTCTTCCAGTCCTCCCAGACAGCTTTCCCTAGGCATGCTTCCATTTTGAGTCACCAGATTGAGTACACAGCTGTCACACAGTGGAAATGTAGCTATTTCTAATTGTGTGATTAGACATGGATCCATAATATATGATAGCGATGCCAACACTTCAGTATTGTGGCAGGTTCATATACAATCACATGGCAGGAAAGGAATCATAGCCTCCCCAGAGCCTACAAAAGCAGCAGCCTGACCATTTATATGAAAGGTTCTCCATCTGCAGATGGAGAAAAGCAGTCTAGACTGTTTTTCTGTGATAACCTTAGGAAAGTGGTAAGTAGCAATTGCCAGTACAGTCAGTAAGGATGGATGATTGCCTTGGGCTTTTGTGCCATATGTTTAGTGTGCTGTATCTCATTTGTTATCTCCATATAATAATTGAGATGCTGATTTCTGTTGAGGTAAATGTCAACATTAAGCAAAAGAGATGATGGTAATTCAAAGTTGGGGTTTCTGTCAAGAAACTAGTTTTTAATAAATTAATACTTTGAAAGGGAAAGTAAGTTAGTATGTTTAATCTGTATTTGTAACATCATAGAAATAATAGCCAAATTTAGGTTGAAAAGGATCTCTAGTAATCCGCTTCCTGCTTGAACCAGGGTTGATGTCAAGGTTAGATGAGGTTACCCAGAGCCTTTTCCAGTTGCGGTGTATGTATCTGTTAGGATCGCATTTCCACGGCCTTTCTGAGCAGCCTGTCCCAGTGCTCAGCCAGTCTTGCTGAAGAATTTTTTTCCTCAAATCCGGTTGGAATTTCCCATCTTGCTGCTCATGTCTGTTCTCTGTTGTCCTTTCATTGAGAAGAGTGTATCTTGGTCTTCTCTGTTACTGCTTTTCAGGCAGTGGAGTGCAGCAATTAAATCCCCCCTTCTCCTTCCCTTCTCCAGCCTGAACAAGCACAGCCCCACCAGCCTCTCCTCCTGTATCCTCTGCTCAGCCCCCTGACATCTTAGAGGTCCTCCCTGGTCTTTCTCCAGTTTGGCAGGGGCGCTCTCATACTGGTGGCCCCAAGCTGGTCGCAGGTCTGCAGATGCAGGTGTGAGTGCTGAGGAGAGGGGAAGACACTTCCCACCGAGGGCTGGTAACACACTGCTTGTACAGCCTAGTACACGGTTAGCCTGCATTACCATGAGTGCACTGCTAACCAACTTGCTGTCTGTCAGGGTGTCCACAGAGCGTTAGCAACTTATGAATTGGACACTGGGTGGTTTTATGTACCTACAGTTGGGTGCAAAGTTTCGATAAGTACCGAAAAGTGCTCAGGAGGTCCAAAGCAGCACTGCATTGCCAGAACTGTAGTTCTGAGTACCAACAGCAGAGAGCTCTTCTTTCAGTGGCACTGACTCAGTAACGGGACTGCATGTGCTTTCTGGTGCACCACACCTTTGGACATCAGGTTAAAGAGCAGAACTCTGATAGAATGCAGAGGTGTCATTGTCCTCCTTATGGCTATTTACCTGCTTATTAATGCATTTTTAACACTGATTATTTTACTTCCTTGTAAAAAACTAGGTCAAGGTTTTACTCCTCTTTAAATGAGACCCAATTAATTTATTTTATCTTGTGTTGTGTAGCCAGTCCAGTCTACAAGTATCTAGGAACCTGTTACCAGCTTGCTACAGATGAACCTGTGAGACATTGTCCTGCATGAATTCTAAGAAATTTTATTACAGATAATTTGTCGCAGCACCCAAAAGGCAAGGCTGTCTTCTGGGCTGTCCCTGTGTGCCTCTGACTCAGAAGTTTCTTCATTCTCTGTGCAGAGTCCTTTCGGGAGAGTTAGGAAATCAAATGTCTGAGATGCTGTGGCTCCAGTGCTGGGCATGGAGTCAAAGGAAGAAAGAAGCATCATCATCATTTTGAAAATCTTTAGTTTCTCTTCAGTAGAAGTGTGGTATAAATATCCCAAATCTATGAGAGCTTGCAGCTCTTATGATATACAGGCGGATCTAAAATTCAGTCTGTCACAGTGGTATGCTTACTTCTTGTGTTTCTCTATGAACAGGTTTTACAGCTTAATCTTTTTAGCCCCACGCAGATGTACTGAGCTATTAATACTTCATTTTTGGGGACAGAAGCTGTATTCTTTTGGAGTCTACCTTTGTGGCTAAATTCAACTACGTTTCCATTGTTCTCCAGGAATCTGTGTTAAATAGCGATGAGTTTTCTCAGGGTCCTCAGAAATCAGCTCCATCAGCATGTGTTTTCCTAGGTAGGCTGATCCAGCTCTTCCAGTGAATATACTGCCATGAGATACAGAGGAGACACTTGGGGCTTTTCAGTCTCATCTCAAGAGAATAACAATATTCTCCATGTTGTGTTTAAAGATCCCTATCAGTGATCTCTTCTGGCTACTCTAAAGATTTGTTCAGTTTAAATACCTGGTAATTTATTAAGTCCTTCAGATTTTTTTTTAAGCTGTAAAATGAAAACTCTCAATCTTGAGCTTGAGAGTAGAATATAGCTAAAAAAAAAAAGCGAGTGACTGTTTATTAGTGATAGTGACTTTAGAAATGAAATGCCCATTCATAGGACCAAGAGAAATGTCAATAAAGGGCATTTTTGCTTTCTTGGCTGCTGTGTGTGATTGCAGTGAAATATTTTGGCTATAGCCCACTTGGATGACACTGCAGTTCACAGCTTGAAAAAGCCAAGTGCCTATAAATAGGCTAAATTTACAGGTGATTTAACAACTCCAGATTATGAATTGGAACAGAAGAGTGTGTATTTTCAGAAGACAAATATTTTGTAGTAAGTGTTCTAACAGAGTGAAGTCTCCTCCTAGAACTGTGCCAGGAAGTTCTGCCTGATTTTTGGAATGATTTTCTGGATCAGATTTTTTCCCTGGTCTTGGAGAGGGAAAATAGTTTGTTTCAACCACCTGGAAAGAATTAGATTCCTGGGGCTGCTTGGGCAATTGGTGATCCAGAGCAGAAAGAGAATAGTTTAACAAATTCGGCTAGATGAATCCATGTTTCTACACAAGTATGGGCTTTCATAGTTATTTCAGTGCTTTGTGGCTTTTAATAAGCATTACGCCCATAAAGAGAAGCTCAAGTTTTGTCCTGACCTAGCATAGGGTTAGCATCCCATCGAAGCATTGCAAAGGCCTGAAGGGATCAGTCATCACAGTCTCTGCTCTGGATTTCTTCATCAGTATCAGACTTCTGATTCAACAAAAATACCTTTTTAAAAACTGTCCTAGATTTAGAGTCATCAGGGAGGCTTACCCTGTTTGCTAATTTCAAGTGATTAACTGTAGTTATAAATGGATTTTATTTCTGATTCAGACTTTTATTTCAGTCCCCAACATGCAATCTGACAGATAATTAGCCTTCAGATACAAGTGTAGCTCTTCATTATATGTTTAGAAATAAACTCTCTTGGCTTCAGTAACTTACACATGTATTTAACATAGTCAACAGACAACATATGAGTATGTAAAAACATGTTTAATGTTGGCTTACACTGATGCTCCCTTCACACCCCCCTGCAGCCGATCTGTTCAGAATTGCTTCCTCCACAGCCGGGTGCTGTTCGCTGCCTCCCGCCACCGGGGACCAGTGCTGAACTTGGCAGCACGACCGAAATATTCCCTGGTCAGCCGGTGGAGCCCCAGGGGCTGCTGGGGTTGGGGGAGGGATCGCAGTTCCACACTCCTTGTCCATCTCCTTCGTTCATCCGGGTTGAGTAGGCAGAAACTCTTGGGGTTCAGGCGTGGTGCCCGTTGCCAAACCTCCAGCCTTTCGTACTGACGGGTGTGCTGGAGGCTGAACATGGGGCTCCCTCCAGACCCTGGGTTCATGCTGTCGGTGCACTGCAGGGATGATGGTCCCCAGGTAAGTGGCCTCTCCTCGGTCTCAGATGCAGTTGTAGGCCTTGAGCTTGAAATGTTAATTCCCTCTTGGTTCTGAGAGAGTTGTGATGTTTTGCTGACATCTTAAGATTAAAAACATTATTTCTGAAATACCCATAAATATGTCTGTTATGTTATAGGCTTTTGAGCTAGCGACTGGAGATTATTTGTTTGAACCACACTCTGGTGAAGACTATTCCAGGGATGAAGGTATGACTTTTTTGAGATATTCTACGAGTTTCTATATATTTTCACACTCCTCTTCTTAAATTTCCAGTGAGCTTACAATGGGGTTAAGTTTTGTATTTGAGTGAACTGTTCATACACGTTGTTTTCAGAATATAAATACCGTTTTTTTCTTTTTAGTTTTAAGTTTCACCACTAGCAATGGGTGGGCAAAAACTACCTTCTGCAGATACTCATCTACTTAACAACTGCCTGAAGGAATTAAACTGCCCTTCTTGTAAGATTGCATATGTGTGGAAACCTGATTGAGAATAACAACATTTTAGTTTAGAAAAGAAACGACAAATTTGAACTTTACAGTATTTTTTTTTTATAAGAGTGACACTGGAATAATGTTTACATTGTGTATTTTTATTTGAATTAGGCAATTACTAATTTTTTTTAAAACGGAATTAACTCCTGCTTCCATCTGTATACCTGTCCATTTTCATGCTTGTTTGCTTGTAAATGCTCTTTGCAGTGGTAATGTGGGCATCATTCATTGTTCCTAAATGCTACTAATGATGCCAGAGCTGTGCTGATCCTGGAAACCTCTGCATGGATTTGCTGCAAACATTGTTGATTTGAAACTATTTCTGATTTTTTACTAATTCCAGTTTCTTTCCTCTTCTTTTTTATCCCATCCTTTCCCTGCCCCTTCCACTCCCGTATCCTTTTTTTCTCTCCCTCATAGACCATATAGCACACATCATAGAGCTGCTAGGCAATATCCCAAGGCACTTTGCTCTATCTGGAAAATATTCTCGGGAATTCTTCAATCGCAGAGGTAGTACCTCTTCTTTTTGAAAGGTGCCGTGATGCAGACAGAAGTGGAATTGTAGTTGCTGGTTGTAGCATGTCCCGCTGAAGAGCATTTCCTGAAATCACACAACAAAAATTCCTTTTTGAAAAGATATGCAGGAATCTCTGGCAATTTTTGGTTTTTTTTTGCTAAACATTCTGAAAAATAACTATTGGTACATTTTAAATTTACATAGCAAAACTTGTTTGTAGCAGCTGAAAGCATCTTTCCAAATTAGCCACTGAGCAGTGTGCACATCTCTTTTTTTTACCAGGATCGATCTATTTCTGTCTGTACCGGGCCAGTGTTAGTGTGTGCATGCAATGTACTGATTAAACTGTTGTATGTTTCTGTTTTGCTGGCAATGTTCTCCAATGCAGACCACATAGCATTGATCATTGAACTGCTGGGAAAAATCCCTCGAAAATACGCTATGTTGGGGAAATATTCCAAGGAGTTTTTCACCAAAAAAGGTAACGGTATTTATGCAACACTAATTTAAAGCATAATACTATCCCAAAGGAGAATATGTTCGTTTATGGGTACTGAAGAAATATATCCGTTTAAATGGAGAGCTCTTATTAAAGAAGAATTTTGGTGTAAACTTGGCTTTCTGAGAAAAGCCACAATTTGCGGTATTCATTTCAATATTCCATTTAAAATTCATTTTGGGAGGTACTCCATAAAGTGTGGATGTTAACAAATGTCTGTGTGAATCTGTTGTCCAGTGTTCGTGTAAATGTAAAGAATCAAGTGATGCATAGCTTGTAACATGATGGAGAATCATCTGTCAGCTACTGCTGATGGTACATAGTGGTCTAGCAGATGCTACTGATACGGAACAACTGAGATGGGAAGGGAATGCCTGGGTGATAGACACACAGGTGCATGCAGTCAGTCCTCACGCTTGTGTAATGTCCCTGAAGAGAGGGCATGCTGAAAAGATCACTTTGTGAGAGAGTGATGGAGAAAGCTGCTCTGCTGTGCACCATGCTGTCTCATCTCAAATGCTCCAACTTACGGTAATGCCTGAACGCCACAGCCATAGGTGATGACTTAGCTATGTTTGGCATTGTACAGAAGTGCAACCCATCTAAAATTCAGATGCTTGTCAATTGCTACAAGAAAGTAAGTAATCTGAGCAAGTGCGATGGGCCTTGTGGTTCTTTTATCTTTTTGTACTTTGTCTTTGCTCAGGCTGCTCTTTGAGACAGGTTTTTGACATGTGAGGGAATGTGGTGATGCTTCAAGTGTCTTTTGTCCCCTCCGCGTATGAGACAGCACTGTGTTGTATCGAGGGACAGGGAATGACAGGAGCATCCTGTTACATGGTGGGGGAACATCTGGGGCAGTCAGCCGCAGCTGGCAAGCACGCTTTCCTGCTGAACAGTGCTGCGGCTTCCCTCTTGCCCCTGACTCCACGTGCCTGAGCACACAGCTTGTCGGCAGGGCCAGCGCCGGCCAGCCGACCAGCTGCGTGGGCACATGGGGTGCCGGGGGGGCTGAGGTGGCGGTGCTGTGCTGTAAGAGGTTGGGGTCACGAGGCAGGAGACAGTCCAGCGATTCTTCTTCCCCTTGCACGAGAGCCGCCTGTTCTGTGTGTGGGTATGTCTGGTACAGCAGGGAGCTCTGCCTGCCATCATTGCCTTAAGGAGGATGTAATGGGTTACACAGAGCGAGAAGAGGGGGACAGTAGTGGTGATCGAGGAGATGGACCAACTGCCATATGAGGGGGATTCTAGAATGGCTGGGGCTTTTTAGTGGAGGGGAGAAAGTTGTGGAAGGAATAATAAAGGTTTACAAAATGGGAAGGCAGTGGCTAAGCTGAGAACAGAGCCGTCGTTCATCAGCACCCACCATACGAGAGCTGGGGGACACCCAGTGAAACTTGGAGGGGGTGGCTGCAAAACAAGCTCTTCCCTGCACAGCAGGTACTGAGTTAGAAAAACCCCTTCCACCCGACCCCCCCTTAAAGCATATCTCATGTTTCTAATTTTCACTTTACACCAGATGGGTTGGCATTTTCTTCTGACGCGACAGAACCTTGAAATGACCCAACAGTTACGTAATGACGGTGGTGTTCGTGGCACACAGGGCGGTTTGTAAAATTCCCGTGAAGTGGAGGGTTTCATGTGCTTCCATGAGCATTTTCCACTGCAAAGTGTCGCCGATGTCCTCTAGGGCCTGAACTTCAAACTTCAGTACATTCCTCAGAGGCACTGCCTGCTGTGGCTCTGAGTGGCATTTAAGCACTTTAAAAGACTTGGTTCACCCGGCACACAAAATGTAAGTGCAAGTTTGCTGTGGAAGCTGTTTTACTGAAAACAGAAAATCTCAAAAGCAAGATGAACTAGTAATAGCCCAAGCTGCGTTTTCAAATAATACCAGTTACTCGACTACCACAAGTCAGGAAAACAAATGCTTTGTAGACTGCTTGCTCATTTGAGATTTGTCCTTGAATAGAGGCTCAGGTATCCTTTTCCTTTTTTCTGGCCACCCCGATACCGACAGCCTCTCTGGTGCCCCCAGGAGGGATTCATGTTTGATGGGCTGGCAGAGAATGACAGGCTTCATAGTTGGCCAGCACGCTGCTGCATTTTGTACTGATCTACTTGTGGCCTGAGCACTTGAGATCAGAGGCCATGTAGCACAGGCCTGAAGGTCTTCTGAAAATTCCACGCTGTGGGGCTTAAGGTAGGCTTAGGAATCTAACTGTAGGCTCTTATTTTGAAAACGGCAGCCTTGGGTGAAAATCAAGAGGTCACGATTTGGGTGTTGCTTCTGTCCACAAACAAGTTCAACCTCGGAGAGAAGCTTCACCATTTGAATTGTTCCACTGTAGTCACAGACACAAAAGGAAAGGTGTTATCAACTAACGAGTTACAGGATTGAGTCCCTTCTTCTCAGCAACTGCCTGGAGCAGTTTGTGACGTTCAAATAGGAGGGTGCGTTTAAAAAAAGAAGAGCATTTGTAAGTTACTTCTTAGTTACTAGAACACAGATGCTCATAGACTTTTTACAGGGTCTTACCTTGATTGAGCCCAGTAATGACTCCAATGAGTCCTTTTCTCCAGTACCTCCATGGAAGCTATTTGGTCTGTAAAAATTATTAACATGTTTTGGCACTAAAACTTTTTAAACCCTCTTGTTTTTTCTGGACTGTGGTCCCTTTTATTTTTCTTCCGGTATTTGCTAGCCCTGTTTCCTTGTGAACTAAACCCATGCAAGATGCTGGCTAGGTACTGGCTTAGCCTGTTGGAAGTTGGAACAAGGAAAAGCACTGCTGCTTATTTAACATCCTGGAAAGGAAGGAGAGGGCTTTCCTCCACCTCCCTCACTTTAATCTACTGTACCATGGGGCCTTACCAGCAGTTCTTGCATTAGGTCTCGGGAGCATGTTCTCAAAATACACAGTAGCAGATTATATCCCACTGCTGCTTCTCCAGTCCTTCACATCATCCATTTCTTACTGCTCAATAATCCATCCTCCTCTTGCCTGGTGACCCATCTTAAATTTGTCTTTGACAAACTTCACAGACTAGCTCTTGGGTTTTTGTATTATGGTCAGCAGAGAAAGCTTTAAATAGCATCTTTCCCCTCCCCCTCCAGCTCCTTCAGAAATCTCTTCAGTCATCTCCTTCTGACTTAACGGTCCTTTTTTCAGAAGGTCCGTTGCTGCCTCCGCTTTGGCCACAGGGGTTTTACAGTTCTGACAACTCACTTGTCCTCTCCGGATATTTCCTGTGTGCTTCACTATCAAAAATCTAAATAAAGAGCTTCTGTTAGGAAGTTTGCACTTACTATTACATTTTTAGCATTTCTTTGAAAATTCATTTTAATGCCTTGAATACTGATGGTGTCAGACTGGTGGGCCTGTGCTTTTCATTTCTCCCTTAAATACAGGTACTGCCCTGCTGTCTTCCAGCTATGTGGTACAAACCTCGTGAACAAGATGAAAATACATGTTGCCAGACAGCTCCATTTCCTGTGCTGCTCTCCAGCGCTTTAGGAAGGAAATGAGATGGACGCACCACATTAACATAAACTCTTTGTGTTTTTCATCCACCTCAGTTGTCTTAATTGCCTTTTACTTACCCTATTTTGATTCCATGGTCAGCATCATGATCTTTATTGAAAACTGAAGCGCTAGTTTAATTCTTGGCCCCCACACAGATAGTTTTTACTCTATCTCATCTTCATTGCTTTTACAATCTTCACAGAATTTCTTGTGGAAAACTTCAACCTGTAGTGCTAAAATAGTTTGTTCCTCAGCAGAAAAACACTACAGAATGTCGTGCTGCCCAGGGTGTGCTGGTCTTAGCTTGGGTGTTCCAACAGTATGAACTCAGCTTCCACAGTGACACCAGGAGCCTCATCTTGCAATCTTACTTTATCCAACCTGAGGGAGGAAAGATGCCTAAAACTACATAATTGGAATACACAGGTGAAGACAGTGCTGCATGGAAATACACACACTCCCCCAAAGCTAGTCTAGTTTCGTAAATAATTAAGGCAACCCTTCCAACGAATGCTGTAAGCTGGAGAATCTATGGCACAGCCTGGTTTGGGGTTTTGTTTATGTTTTGGGGTTTTTTTAAAGCCATTTTTCCTTGCAGTCAATAACAAGTCACTGTTTTCTATCGCTTTCTGGCAATACTTGAGTTTATGCATTCTTATTAGAAAGTTTACTACCTGTTCTTGTTAGCAGTCACCAATACACACTTTTGGAAACCTTCAAAAGGGTAAGATTTTTGGCACTTACATTTCAGAGTTCCACAAAGATTTGCAAGGGCTGAGAGTGATCCTGGAAATGAGTACACTTCTCCAAGGTGTGCTGTCCTTTCTGTACATCCATACCATGGGTCAGTATGGGCCCAAAGCAGAGCCTTTGTTTGACGCACGGGTACTGTAAATGTACAGACCTAAACCTGCAGGGTACACCCTCTGCTTTCACTCCTCTCTATCTCGGCACCCCTCCTACCCTGCGAGATGGAAAGAGGACAGTGGGCCAGCTGTGGGCAGTGCATCTTGACTTTCTGTTACCCGCAGATCTCCTCTCGTTCATGTGCGAGTGATCGACTCTTTGCACACTTGCTCTGGTAGCGTCTTTGTGATAGCACCCGGAGAGCTGCTTTTTCAAGTGTTGCACCCTACCTAGAGCCTTCTGCTATGGCCTGAGGTAGCAGAAGCGTGTCCTGCTGGGCCTGTGGTGGTTTTAATCTATTGTGTTCAGATGCTCAGACTCTCAGGGGCAGTCTGAAGACATGGCTTTCTTCTCCTGCCCTGGAACTTCTGTAGCAACAGGGATCTACAGAAACTCAGACCTGCAAGCTGATGTCCGATGGGCATTCTGTGGGCATTAGACTACAGCCAGGGACAACAATCAAGTTGCCAAACCGCTTGGCTTAAAACCAGTGTGGCCTATGTGGCCCCGTACCGGGCGGTGTAATGTGCTTGTCAAGCTATGGACGAGTCACGTTCAGCTTCCCGTATTGGGTGAGAGCCCATCGCCGTCCTCGGCAGTTCAGGGGACATGACAGAATCGCCACAGGGGTCTCTGAAGTGCTTTTCGTAGGGTCCCGCGGAGGCTGTCTGGCTCAGGATACATACCTGGGAAGGAGGGAGATGGCAGTGGAGGAGCAGGGAGCAGCCAGACGAGTCTGTCTCCCCCTTGTGCCAGGTGACCTGTGGATAGACCTGGGTAACATTGCTGGCTGGAATAGCAGAAGGGTTCTTGCCTCCTTTGTTTTGGTCTGAAACATGTTGCCAGGCTGGCTGTATGCCCCCTCTTTGATGGAGCTCAAATCCTGCAGCTGCTGCCACCGCTTGCGACAGTGGTGGGCGGAAGGAGACCTCGGCAGCAGCGGGTGCTTCCTTCCCAGAAAGGACTCCGACCAAGCCTCCTGGGTGCGGAGCCCGGGAGGTGGAGCAGCACCTCGGAGTGGCACACCTCTGGGCTGGGCTTGGTTTGCAATGAATCGCTGCTCTGCTGCTTTGTCGGCACGTGCCACGTAGCGAGGCAGTGAGCTGTCTTCCCAAGACCTCCATCTTAGGATCGGAGTGGTTTTTGTGAGATTTGGGTTCACTGGCTGACCAAGAAGGAAAGGCCTGCGGCGTTCTTTGCCCACAGCGTGAGCGTGTGCGCGAGTGAGTGCCTTTGTGTGCGGGAGACAGAGCGAAGACAGCAGGAAAGATCAGAAGTGATGCGTACAGCAGAGTCCAGGTGTAACTTACAGTTTGCTGTCGGAATGATTTATTGGTTTTGGCATCGGACGGACTCGTCTCCTCTGAGGACCCTCAAGCAAGCTTGCAATGTGCTGCTGTTCCTAAATAACGATTCTCAGCCTGGTCAAGGTGCTGTGAATGCAGAGTGGGAGAAAAACAAAATGGGGATTAGTCGCTAACAGGGATAACGAGGTATTTGTCTAATGCCAGTAATATTTCTGTTCGCAGGAGAACTCCGACACATTACCAAGCTGAAACCTTGGAGTCTTTTTGATGTGCTTGTGGAGAAGTATGGTTGGCCTCATGAAGACGCTGCACAGTTTACAGATTTCCTGATCCCCATGCTAGAAATGGTCCCAGAAAAACGTGCTTCAGCTGGAGAATGCCTCAGGCATCCGTGGCTGAATTCTTAGCAGAATCTCCCAGCTGTTAAAAAAAAAAAGCCAGCAACCACTTTCCAATGCACCGGACCTAAATGGTGACTGTCACAAATTCTTTAGCAGGATCACACGTGAGCTGGCTTCAATCCTCAGACCTTTATTTTGCTTGAGGTACTGTTTGACATTTTGCTTTTTGTGCACTGTGTTCTTGGGGAAGGGTAGTCTTTTTGTCTTCAGCTAGTAGTTTACTCACCCACTTTCTTCAGAAAACACTTAACGTGTCTTTAAGCATTGTTTCTTGTGTTGTGTGGCATTCAGATGTCAGGTTTTTGAACAAAGGAAACTTCCCCCCATGTGTTTTGGCAAGTTTTGTAACTATTTATGAAAAAAAAAAAATATTTTAGCTGATGCATATTATATAATTTACGAGCGTAAGAAATTTATCAAGTCAGAACTGAGTTACGGCAAGGAATTGTACAATTTTATCTTCTGGCAAAGGGACGTCATTCTTGTATTATAGTGTATGTAAATGCACCCTGTAAATGTTTATTGCCATTTAAATATGGGACTGGGGACTCAATTTCAGAGTAAAGCGACTAAGTTTTAGAGAGCTTTATAGCAAACCAGTTGCATGTAGTGGACTTCAAACTGCTTTAAGGAATTGCATAAACTTTTATTCTGTAGCAGTTCCCGTTCATTGGATTTTAAACAAGGTGGCTCTGGTTTACAGGATTTCATTCCCCAAACGGCACTTTAAAGGAAGGCTAGACTTCTTTCTAATAAAGTATGCATTATCATTTAGCACTCCCTTTTAGAACTTTTGCCTATTTTAAGTGCTTTTAAGAAGAGAAAAATAGCAATTTCCCTTACAATGTGATAGTGAAGACATGGTACCATATGGTGTTGCCTTTTTATAAGCACTGTAAGTTGTACTATACCTTAAGAAAAAAAAAAAATTAAAAGCCGAGCATGAGAACCACTCTCTGTGTAGAATTACTGATCTTTTGTAATAACAGCGTGTGCTTGGAATCAGTTAAGGGAGGATGTAGCTGCAAATATTTACAGTGCAGTGGGTAAAATAATCCAAGAAGCGAGATCATGCTCATTCCATTCATAGCTTTACATGTTTCTAAAACAAATTGCACTAGCTTTATTTTTTCCCATGACTAGACATACGATTACCCGTTGTAAGTTGCACGCAAAGATTACGTGTTTCCTAGGAGAAAAATAAAAAAAAAGCTGCATAGGCTGAAGCTTATAGGCAATACAGATTTTAGAATGTACAGTACGGAGGTGCGTTTTGGCCTCTTTTAGAAGTCAGTGGGATGAATGTAAGCTTCCTTCCGGTCTTCGTGTAACTACGGTGCCACTTTTTCTTGACTTTGTCCATTGAAATTTATTCACATGCCTTTGCAATAACTAGATTGTGAGAAGATAGCCCCATGCTGTAACAATAACCAGTTGTTTGAGGTGCTTGCAGTTGTCTAATTAAAGTGTTTTGTTTTTTCAGACAGTGTGCTGGTCATTGGAATCTTTGCTAGCCGCGACTCCAAGCCTTTGTTTGCTAGAGGCCCGTGTCGCTGGGGGGGTGGCGGGGGGGCTGGCTCAGCCTGGCCAAGGTGCCGAGCGGCTTTCTGTGTTGGCGTGTACGCCATGCCACCCGGCGTCAATCAGAGCGCCCCGGAGGGTAACGTGGCACGAGGGACCCCAGGCAAGCGGTCACTAGGTGAAGCGTGGCAAAACCGAGACGGAATGTTTCACGGAAGGCCGTTAACGACTGTCACTGAGCCAACCGTGCGCCATGCATGCAGGGCTCGGGAGAAACACGGCCGCGTGCTGAGGCCCTGCTGGCAGCCGGGTTTCAGGATGGCGTGCCTTCGGCCTCCGCTCCCCAGGCACTTGACACAGGAACTGCTTTTAACAGCCGTGAGGATGACACCGGTGCGATGGGTGATGCCATGACCGACTCCAGAGCGAGAGGTAAAAATTACACTCGGCTTCGCGCCCGGACTAGCCACTGGTGGTAGCGCCTCGTCACTGCAACGCACTAGAAGCTTGTTCTTGAGGGCACAGAAAACACTAGCAGGTGAACGCAGAGCCAGCGAGGCGAGCAACGGCGCAGCGCCCACGCACCTCTGCCCTGCCCTTGGCCCTGGCGATGCCGTGTGGCTCGAGGAGCCCCATGTAGCGCTGGCCCTGCTCCGCGGCCCAGCACGTTGGCTCCTTGCGCTGCTCTAAGCCCTCGCCATGTCCAGTCTCCCTCTCGTGTACTCTGTCTGAGATGACATGATGACCGACAGGTGATGCAGGTTTTTTCAGAACTGGTGTCCGAGCGGCAGAACAGGGCGGGCTGCGCTGGGTTGGGGTTTCTGCTGTTGTCGATGGCCTAATCCTGTTCTACTCTGTGCTACTGCAAAATGGCATGTTCCACAGCCACCGTTTTAATTACTAAAAAAATTTATTAGTAAACGGGCAGATAAAAATTTAAAGTAGGCCCCATTTTTTTCTGCATGCTAAGACCTGGCCACCTTTTTCAGTGAGCAGGAACAGCTGCTTGCCATCCTCTCCCATTTCAGGTGCTCTTGCATGGTGGTTTTCTTCTCCAGTTCTGAGGTAGAGCCTCCCAGCACAGCCTTGTTAGGCGAGCAGAACATGGAGCAGCCACTGCTGAGGCAGGTCACGGCCAACTGAGCGCAACTCTTGCACCTGCTCAGTGCGACAGCACCGCCCCAGCTGCTGCTCCTCAGCAGCAGGAACCACCTACTTCCTTCAATAAAGTGCTCCAGACGCTGTTTTGGTGCCACTCACCCTCGGCTGGGCAGGGCGGGCAGCCACCAGCTGCACTGCGCACACCGCTCAGCATAGTTTTAAGCTTTCTGGCAAATCTGAGGTGGTCTCAGTCCCCCCACGCTGCACTCGAGGAGCGCGGGGGGGCTGCGGTCCACGACCAAACCGAGGTGCGAATGGGCGGGTAGGGCTTCCCTGGCACACGCATCGCTACCCCTGGGTTAACGCAGGCGCCAGACCCCGCTCTGCTTGCGGCGATTTGTCCTGGGCTCTGCCTAGCCTCAGCAGGGGAAGGAAGCCCCCCGCCGCTGCCTGAGCCACCGCTGGAAGCCAAGAGCCCCTTCTTTCAGGTAGTTCAGGCCCTCCCTGACGCCATACCGCCCTTTCAGGACAAGGAGTTAAAACTGACAGAGTTGTGATTTATTAACATGAATTAAAATGCCCAACCAGTGCTGCAATGTGACAGTATATTAAAAAAAAAAATTAAAGATCATATACTGTACTACTTTCACAAAGATCACACTTTTTTTTTTGCAAAAGAGACTTATTATATACAATACTATATCAAATGAAAGAAGCTTTAAGCAATTTTACAAGCAAAAGAAATACAGTATTTACAGCACTCGTCAGAGACATTAGAAACAGTCTATACATTAAATTACATTTTCTGCAAATAACTGATGAAACAAAAAGCCATGTCCACACCAAAACTATAAAAATTTGTATTGCATTGTTTTCTATCTCTATGCACACAAAGAACTGTTGACAGAAGAAAATGGGGGGGGAAAAAAAAAAAAAAGAGATTGTTAGTGCCATCACTTAGCCTGGGTACTTAATTACATATGTATAAAAGTAATATAGAAAACATTCACTAAATGAATTTAACTGCAACAATAAAATTTTAAAGATTATGCAGCATCAAACCTACTGCCAGAAAAAACAGCTGGAATGTTCACTTACAAAATAAAAAGAAATACCTAATACTGGCTTAACAGCACATTTTCAGGAATTTCAAAAAGCAAAAAATGGAAAGAATACAACGAGAGAGCACTGGTGTTTGCTTTTATACAAAGTATCATGTACAAGCTTTAAAAAGTACCCTGAATAGGTACATATGAAATATACACAGTTTATATTACAGGACATTTTAAAAATGCTTAGAAGTGAAGGGCCGGGTTTCAGTGCCACCCTGACCCATGGTAATTGTTCTGAAAAGTGGGCGGCACCTGTGCTCTGTGGATGGGGATCTGCCCCGGCACCGGGGACGCCTGCTGCGGCCCCTGCACGCCGTGGGGAAGGGCTACGGCGCCAGGGTGAGGGCAGAACCCCGAGGCGGCGGGCGCCGCGATGCTGTTTGGTCCTTGAGGTTGGATGTGAGGACCCTGACCAGGGAGCGGGCAATGAGGTCCTGTTCCAGCAGGCTGATGTTGAGGTCCAGGTCCTAGCGTCGTGTGGTGGGGGGCTTGCGAGGAGTAGGAGGACACGCTCGCGTGAGCGTTCGAAGGGAAGTGGGGGGGTCCTTGGTGCGATGGGTGGTGTAAGCCTTGTGCCGACGCCGGGTGGTGCCCCGAGCCGATAACGCTGGAGGGGGGAGGCGGCGGGGGGGGCGGCGCAGCGCTGACGACGTGCTGGTGCTGTGCTTGCAAACCTTGGTGTCCGGCCGACGGGTGGGGAGGCTGGTGGTGGGGGAGAGGACCTGGCGGCGGAGGCGGCGGTGGCAAATGGTGACCAGCAGCCTGAGAATGAATGTGCGATCCAGGAGCCACTGCCACCGCGTGAACCGGACCGACGACGTGTGCTACAGAGTGCTGCTGATGAGTACTTTGCTGCTGTACAAGGTGAGGTCCTGGAGCAGGCGGTGGCGGCGGCGGAGGAGGAGCAGCAGACGCCGATGCCTGGTGATGAATACTGGGGTTCTGAGATGGCAAAAAGTGCCCCGCGGTGACGTGGTGTCCCGGCACCGTTTGCTGACCCGCAGTGCCAGGAAGTGCTTGATTTGGTCCGGATGAAAACACAGTCTGTTGGGGTATGCTGCCCTTCAGCTGACTGTAGCTCTGAAAGTTTCCAGAGGGCTGCTGGTTTTGATAGTAAGTAGAAGAGGGGGGTGGGGGCGGCGGGGGAGGCGGTGC
>VZTL01002668.1:36842-50098 GCA_013400535.1 Scopus umbretta | reverse complement strand
GCTTCTCCCCGAACCGCCCTTTTCCAGCCAACATAGCGACTAAGAAAGGCAGAAGGTCAGCTGAGGTTTGTAAGCAAGGCTTGGAGGCCCTTGCTCGGTAGTTGCATGAAAGGAGTTTTTTCCTTACCTTGACAGGATTCGGGCCGAAGGGCTGCTCTTCCCCGTCCTGGATGAGGACAGGAGGTGCGAGGATGTGAGGTGAGGCTGTTTCTTCATCGGTGGAGCAAATGACGCCGTATGTAAGAATAACATAAACCACGGTAGTTGCTGCCCAAGGTGGAGAAAGCTGCGTTGCCAAATTACCTTCAGAGCCAAACTTCGTGGAGTGAAACGCCATTGTGATGATTTCTTGTTTTCAATATCAAAACCAGTTTCTTAATTTCTGACCTCCCTTGTATTCTCCTCATCCTTTACGTCTCCTCTCACACCTGTGCTGCCCTCTTAGCTACTGACACACTAGTAAGCCAGGATTAAGGAGCTGCTCTAATGTAACACCCCACCAAAACCTGGTTATCTTAGGAGGTAAATACAGGGATTAAGCAGCTAACAAGGTTACTGCCCCAACAGAACTGTGAGGTCAAACGCAGCATGTGTTCAGCATAAACAGACTCAGAAATTGCAACAGGAAAATTGCCAATTTTAGAAATAGAAGATTAAAGCATTTGAGAACTTGCAGGCATCATAACTGTCCATAATACTAAGTTCACTTTTATCTCAGTAACTATGTCAGGCTAGATTTTTTCAGGCTGATACATACTAGCATGAGACGGATACTGCAAAATAATGTCATGAACCATGGAGTAAATGACAGTACAGTGTATTAGGTAGAAATGTAGCTTCATCGCCTCTCACTGTAGCAAGTTCTTGGCGCTGGCTGTCTTGATTCACATTGGTATTTTTTTAAAAAAAAAAAATCTTACAACCTTGTAGCAAAATTATTTTGTTGGAACAAAAAAATCCCAGCACTCAGAAGCACATCTAGAGAAGTCCCCAAGAGGGCAACCTTGCTCTTCATTTCAAGAAATGATTCAGCTCCCCCCCACACGGCCTTTTAGCGGCGTCAGCTGTATTGGCATTTCCGTTGCAGTAACTCTCAGGGCATATTAAATTGGGTTGTAAAAATCTTAATCAAACTACATAGGCACAAAAAAAGACACAGAACGTTTCTGTATTATGCAGTCTCAGTTTTCAGTCTTGTACGCTATGAACAAAAAAAAATGAGAACAGGACATGAGGTGCTTTTGCAGGCATTGGGAGACTGCCTACTGCGAACTAATTAATCGCAGAATTCATTAAGCAATCCAGACTATTCAAACTTTTATCTACAGATTATGTGATCATCAAAGACACAGCCTCTTAGTGTCATCTTGAGTATATACAGCCCTATATACTGTTTTACAGCAAGTACCATGCAATTAAATGTAAAACAGTCTAAATGGCACCAAATTATCACAGTTGCCAAATCTGAACGCTTACTTGGATTTTTTTATTATTGTTATTTTTGAGGATTAGATAACTCTGCATCTCTCATCACTCAAAACCAAATTATGGGGCATTTGATGAGCAGATAATATTTTTGTACTTTGTATCCTATGTCTGAAAGTCTATATATTTCAGAGACAAATACGAACAGAACCTTTCTGTAGGATAATCTTTTTGTTAGTGTCGTTGTGGAAATGAAGAAATCAGTGAAGCTAACCTTGGGTAAGAGCAGGTGGAGGCTGGTGAAACCCCTGAAAATCTCTTAATAAATTTCACCTGCATATGGTGCACATGGGCAAGGTTGTGATCAGGACATGATTACATAGGATGTCTGTTTCTAGAGTCCAAAATCAAGTCAATGGTCTGATTCATCTTTTACTTATGCTGATTTTAATCTGTTTCCCCCCTTTATTTCCCCATCTGGCTTCAGTATAAAAAATGGTGTAGACTCTTTCCCAGCTGTATGTCTGATTTAGAGCAAGAGTGGGGCCTGCTTATTTGTAAACAATGAAGTAACAGCAAGCGTTGTCTTGAACAGCTACTGATTTCTTTCCACAATGCTGACACTGACTTTCTGCTTAAATTATTTCACTTTTTTTTTTTTTTAATTGGTTTCAAGAAGAAGGGGTGGTGACAGAAGGGCCATCTTCCTTGAGCCTAGCATTCTACTTCATTGTGTAGAGATGTAGTTAGAAAGCAAAAGCTCAGCTTGAATTGAAACTGGCCAGAGATCATAGAATCATAGAATTACTAAGGTTGGAAAAGACTTCTGAGATCATCTAGTCCAACCATATGTCAAAAATCACAAGGAAGAGTTCTTCAGGTATGTAAACTACAAGCAGAAACGGAAGGAAAACATGGGCCCGCTGTTAAACAGGAGAGGTGAATCAGTCACCAACAATGCTGAAAAGGCAGAGGTTCTTAACACTTTCTTCACCTCTGTCTTTACCAACTCTGTTCGGTCCCAGGCCTTGGGAATGAAAATCCAGGTTGATCCAAACATAGACCCACCATCAGTGAAGGAAGAGTTAGTATATGAATTATTACAGGAGCTTGACCCCTACAAATCAATGGGCCCTGATGCCATCCACCTGAGGATGTTGAGAGCACTGGCTGATGTCATTGCGAGGCCACTCGCAATAATCTTCGAGAAGTCGTGGAGATTGGAGGCTGTCCCAGAGGACTGGGGGAAGGTGAATGTTACCCCTATCTAAAAGAAGGGCTCAAGGGAGGATCCGGGTAGATATAGGCCCATTAGTCTTACTTCAATCCCCAGGAAGTTATGGAATGAATCCTCCTGGGGGCCATGACAAGTCAAACGAAGCACGTGCTTGGGAAAAGCCAACACAGCTTCACTAAGGGCAGGTCATGCTTGACAAATCTGGTGGCCTTCTACGATAAAGTGACCTGCTTGGTTGACATGGGGCAAGTGGTGGACGTTGTCTACCTGGACTTCTCCAAGGCTTTTGACATGGTTCCGCATGGTCTTCTCCTGGAGAAATTGATGCGTTACAGCCTGGAGAAGTGGTCTGTGCGGTGAGTAGGGAATTGCCTGACAGGCCGCACCCAAAGGGTGGTGGTAAATAGCTCGTTTTTAAACTGGCAACCCATCACATGTGGGGTCCCCAGGAATCAATATTGGGCCCAACAGTATTCCATATCTTCATAAGTGATCTGGATAATGGGGTTAAGTGTAGCCTGATGAAGTTTGCAGATGACACCAAATTGAGTGTGGAAGTAAACACTCCGGAAAGGAGAGCCACCCTGTAGGAAGATCCGGATAGGCTGGAAGAGTGGGCTAACAAGAACATTATGAAGCTCAACAAAGACAAATGTAAGGTCTTGCACCTGGACAGACATAATCCAGGAGTGCAGCACAGGCTAGGACCTACCTGGCTGGGGAGCAGTTTTGTGGAAAGGGACTGGGGGATCCTGGTGGACAAGCAGCTCAATATGAGCAAAGAGTGTGTTGCTGCAGCAAAGAAAGCCAACAGGACGCTGGGTTGCTGCAACAAGGGCATCACCAGCAGAGCTGAAGAAGTCATCATCCCACTCTACTCAGCGCTTCTCAGGCCACACCTGGAATACTGTGTTCCGTTTTGGTCCCCACTGTGAAAAAAAGATGTGGACAGGCTGTAAGGGGGTCCAGAGAAGGGCCGCTAAGATGATCAAAGGACTGGGAAGCCTGCCATATGAGGAAAGGCTGAGAGGACTGGGTCTCCTCAGCCTTGAGAAAAGGAGGCTTAGAGGCGATTTCATCTCCGTGTTCCGGTATTTAAAAGGTGGCTACAAAGAAGATGGAGACTCCCTTTTTACAAGGAGTCACATGGAAAGGGCAAGGGGTAATGGTTATAAGTTACTCCTGGGGAGATTCCGATTGGACACAAGAAGAAAGTTTTTTCACAATGAGAACTATCAGCCATTGGAATCATCTCCCCAGGGAAGCGGTGGATTCCCCAACATTAGACAGTTCTAAGATTCGGCTGGAGAGGCTACGGGGCCATCTTGTCCATACCGTGCTTTTGCCAAGAAACGTTGGACCAGATGATCCTCGAGGTCCCTTCCAATCTGGTATTCTATGATTCTGTGATTCATTTTAAAAAATGCTGGTGATGGCTTAAATTTACCTACAGTTTGGCATGGCTAGGAAATTGCCATTTTCTCACAGACAGCCATTTAGTGACTGAAAGCCAGTCTAAAAAGTAGCTCGGATATCATCCTGGTTTTTAATAGTCCTGCTTCACGCCCCATTGTCTGCAGAGTGGAATATCAAAGTGATAATGTTTTCTAAAAAGTAAATAAAAGACTTTTGTAAGTAGAAATAGGAAGAAGAGTGAAAATAATGGAGTTGCGTGAGAATAAGCGGAATGAGATGACCTTTAACCTGGGAGTTTATGGATGATATTACTATTAGCAAAGAGGGCTGCAGGAGACTGGATATACTAGGGGTGAGCAGCACCCTTAGTAACCAAACCAGGAACTCGGGGAGTGTAAGTGCAATAGCCAGAAGGATAGGCAGGTTGTAATTCCTCCCCTTGGAGAAATTTCCTGGCACCATGTTCAGCAGGTTTGGAAGAGAAAACAAATTGCAGACTGTAGGAGGACTTGAGAGTTGAGCAGATGTTTTGGGGTTTTGTTTTGGGGTTTTTTGGTTTCTCTTCCAGAAAAACACATAACTTCAGGATGTGGGAGCTCTTGCTCCCAAGAAGGATTCCAAGAGCAGCTCAGCTGTGTTCTGTATGCCACGCATATACCCCTAACTAATCATTAATTCGTACCTCTCCCTTACTTGCCTCTGAGAGCTCCCAGCGTAGTTCACCAAGACTAGATAATAAATGGCACAAGTACTTCATCATGTCCAGTGCTCCTGTGTCCAGGCTTGCTGTAAATTTAATCTTTTCCCCCGCTGGTCTAACAGCTAGCATCTAATTCCTCTATGTGTGGGTAGTAAGTGCATCCTTACAGTGTACGAAGGTAAGGAAAAATGAATCTGTGAAGGCTTGAGGAATAGAATGGGAAAATTTCCAGTTCATCCTTGCTACCTGGTTATTACTGTACTGACAAGCAATCCTCAGATTGTTTTTTCTTAGTCCAGTTTCAGTTGGCGATATTCTAAAACACCTCCACAAATGACACAGGTACAGATTTCCTTGCGCCAACGTGGATACCTAGTACTGCAGTGGAGAGTCTTCCATGGACATCATTGAGAGTAGAAGTAGACTTGAAATAAGTGGGAAACTAACCTGTTTGTGCACTCTGGAACAATAGGTGAGCCCAGAGAAGGACTGAAACACAGGGAGCACGTACATAATATGGAGAAGCAAATTTTTGCTTTTGTCTGTAATGTGAGTAATCCCATGGGAACAGACTGCCTTCCCCAGGGATTTTAGTCAGAGACTTTTCAGATAATGCATCCATATAACATCTGAACTTACAGATTTGGAATGAGGGCACAGCAAATGGCATGCAGTAGTGAATTTCTCCTGTAACAAAAAAGCATGTGAGAGGGGAGAGGGGGAAAACCTTTTTTTTTTTTCCTTACCAGTTAATTTGCATCTTATCAGTGGGGAACTAGAGTGTTTGGAAAAGGATGAAAGCAAATCCATAATGAAATTGTGTGAGTGAAGTAGTTTTCATTTTCTTTTGGCCTCGGAGGGTACCGGGGAAGGTGTGGGGGTGGCCGGGTGCTGCTGCAGATCCTGCTGTGTTGGTGAGGCCAGGAGAGAGGCCCCAAGCAAGGTCCATCCACCAGTGGGTTCCTCCCCTCCCACCACCCCGGCTTAGACATACCACTTGCGCTGCATCCACCCTGCCAGTACCCCCCAGGTTAGACAGGACCCTGGGCAAACACCCTCCTACATCTTTCTTCCCTGCTGCCACAAGCAATCTGTCACTCCTCCCTTCCAACCACCCTCCACCTACGCAGAAAACCGTAACTGTAAGGAACGCCCTCCTCCCTTCCCCCTTCTCTCCCCACGGGTCTGTTCTTCTTCGTGGGCGAAAAATGCTGTCTTCCTAGAGATCTGGTCACCCCTGAGTTTGGCTTTGAGACCCAAGCTGTTTGATACCTTTTAGGACCACAGCTTGGAAAGCTCTGCTTGTAGATCTATTGTGTTAGGTTTTCATTTGCATATAATTGCACATGTGCAGGTGGGAAGGGGCTATTTGCTTCCCACTTGCTTTGATACGCCTCCCTTCCTAAGAGGACCGCTTCCTTCCCTTCCTGCTCTCGGCCTCCCACGCATCCAGCAATGAGAAATGCTGCAGAAAACTGACCAGCTACCAACCCGCCCACCTGAGGAGGAGGAGCACTAACAGCAGCAGCACATTTCTCTCTCTCTCAGCTTTTTAAACACAGTTAAAAAGAGCTGTAGTGTGGGTGGAAATAGCTGTAGGGAGTGTGTGTGGGAATGAGGCCAGAGGAAAGTGAATTTTCTGCTGGTAGGACAGTTACTTCTAGTGGACAAAAAAAAAAAAAAAAGTCCCCCAAGGATATCTTACTGCTTAGGGTGTCTTTGGGTATATAGTTAGTTCTTAAGGTTGAGTTTCCCAGGTCTGGAAGGAGTGAAACTGTGTTTCTTTTTCCCTGGTAGTGCAAGTGATGGTACAGTGGCAGCCAGCACTCCTCACTCAGGGAAGCTTGCCCGCAAGACTTCAGGAGTCTGCTTAGCAAATAATATTTGTATTGCATCCCATTGTGTCATCGTGTCTCTTGTTCTGCTCACGATGTATGTGCTTGATTCTGTGAGAGTCAGAGCTGCCTGTATGTAGGAAGAGAAAAAGGCATGTGGTTTTCACACAATGTGGGTCTGTATTTCAAAATACCATCCCCGTTGGACCTCTTCAAATAGCGCTATCCCAGAATATCAGTTAATTCAAGAGTTACTCTAAATTTGTGCTTCTCTAAGGAATTAAGCTTATTTATGTTAACAGGATGTTATTTGAGGTGCTTTGTTTGTATTACATGAAAATGGCAGTGAAACTAATATAGGAAAACAGAACTTGCAAGACTAGTGGTATAGAGTGCAAAGTGGTACTGCTGTTTCTTAGGAAATAGCTCTGACAGACTCCAAGAACTGAGGGTACAGAAGAGCTTTCAAGTTCTGACTTGGTTTGACCTAGCTATCTGGAATACAGGCTTTACAATATGTAAGCTTAATCAAATTTGTCCTAACTTGAGTTAGTTACACGCACTGTTCTCAATCCAAAACTCTACCCATACATTTATTTTGACTAGGTTTCTCACCAGACTTTCCATAAACATTACTGATGCAGAATCTTATATCAGGATGTGGTCTGTAATGATTCAAAGAGATGCAATAACAGCCAATTAACAAAATTTGACTCTCAAAGTATAGGAGATTTTTTAAAAATCCTGCATAGGGCGCATAATTTTCTCCTAGTGAGTAGAACTTGATATTTGAATGGTTTCAGCCCCGTGGAGTAACTTTCTTCACAGAAATAGAGTGCATGCTGGAGTGCAAAATCCTGTCACAAGGCAACTTACCTTCCAGTCAAGACATAGCAGTTTGTCAGACCCATTTCACAGGCCAGGGCTGCAGAGGTACAACGCAGTAGGGAACTGGGCTCACTGACTTCAGTGCCTCCCTCCCTGCCAGCCTGTCTCCTGTAGCTCTGAAGATTTTACCCTGGAGTGGGAATGAAAAATGCAGGCATAATTCCTTGCACTGATCAGCTCAGAAACAAAGGAAGTTATGAATAAGCCTAATTAACACATTTGCATGTGACACAACATGAAGATCAGCTGATGGACTTATGTTAGCAAGAGCTAGAGCAGTATCAATGGAGATGTAACCTTAACGGAACTAATTATCCCGATGTTTTAAAAGTCTTTCTGAATGGTGATTAATATTTTAAATATATCCTTATAACCTTCCACTGAATCTTATGTAACTCATAATTATAATCTACTGGAATTACATACCCACCCTGAGGAGGAACAATATTCCAAATAGTAAGTTCGTGTCACTTGACTGATTTACTTTAAAACATTGCAGTAATTCCTTTGTCAGTAGCATTTTGAAGCACTATTGGCCCGCTTGTAATTCTATCTTGCATTTAGCATTGGTTCAGTTAACTTTAAAGGTAGTGCTTTTCATACCTTTTATATCAATGAATGTACATCGGATTTTAAATGCAGATTATATGCTTATCTTGCCAACCACTGTTAGCCTGAAATTTTCCTCATATGATCTATTGTGGTGGAATGATATTATTCAAGAAGCAGTAAAAAAACCTTCAAACATTTAGAATCATGAGAAATCTATTTTAGTTCAGTCCTCTACGTAACGTTCCCATTGGCCTCCCTGTTTTATCTGTTCAGCTGGAATGTCACATACTTGGGCCATCTGGTACCAAACCTTTCCTTCTCAGGGGCTGTAGTGAACACCTAGTTACCTCATTTTGTTTCAGTCAAAATCATAGTGAATTAAGCACAAAAGCACTTGATGTTAATTAGTAGCTTTCTGACAGTCCAGGGATTTGATGAGTACAGAGAGCACCTCAGACGTTTATTTTAGGAATTTCTTGCTCTAAATTAAAGTGAGGCTCTTCAGCAGGGCAGTTGGGCTGACAGCGTGACAGTCAGTATCTTATTAAATGGATGTGTGCGTATTCAAACCTTTCCACGTTACTCATCTGACACCTCACACAGGTATTAATTTTCACTTGAAAAGATCTACATTTGATTTTAAAAGTCAATATTGAGAATATTTTTCAAAATTTCTTTCTATTTTATTTAATTCTGCAGTACAACTAAAACTGTTCATAAAAGGGTGCCTTTGAAGAACATTGTGTAGGGAAAGATATCTCATTTAATGCCACAAATGATGTAAAGGACAGCAGAGCAGATTGGAAAACTTAAAAATGAGGAAACAAAATAGGTCAGAAGACTAAATCGAGCCTTTAAGCTATTAAAAAATAAGGATGTGTCATTCATTGTTGCAGATACATTCTGTTTCTAAGTATAAATTACCAGTCTCCAATATGGGGTAATTGTGAGCACATGTTAGCTTCAATGCAACTCAGTTTAGCAGCTCTGTGTATAATTATTAAACTGGTGGAAAGGATGTGCAGAAGTCAGAAGGGAAAGTGTGTGTCTGTTTTAGAAAAGAAATATGGTCATCCTGGATCATAAACAAACTTGCAGTGGAAGTGACAGGGATGGAGTACTTGGTTCCTGGAGCCCTCATTCAGTGGATATACTTCCCCAGGGATATGCTGCTCCTTGAATAAAGGCGGTGGCAGCTGTGGCAGGGCACAATATAGATCTAAGTTGTTCACAAGGAAATGCATGGTCGCTAGTATTGTTAGTTCCTCTCTGTAATCTCAATCTTCCATCTGCTCCGTGGATTTCATGATGTCACTGGTTCTCCGGTCCAGACCGGACAGTCCGTCCTTCTTTCTTGCTCTCTCTGTGTCTCCGTGATAGCTGGCTGGAACGGAGATTCATGCTGCTAAGCGCAGTATATGGGAATATATAATTATTTCAGAAATAACATGCAACGCAGTGTGATTTAGTCATACTTTGACACACCTCTGTCTGCCAAGAAAAATGCAGGCACTACCTTACAGAACTGTTGCTAAGAGCACTTCAGGCTTTAGGAGTGAGAAGATGCTTTATTGTATGGTTAACTGCAGGAGTTAACAGCAGGGTTTCAATCTGGGACCTGTGGAGATATTAAAGCACACAAATCTGTTGCTTGAACTAAAGGCAGCGCTTCTGCCTAGGAGATGTAGCACCATGTAGAATTAGCCTGGGACGTTGTTTCATAAATTTAAGACACTTTGAAAAATGATTTTTTGACATCTGTAGCCTAAAAAAAAATTAAAGAACAGAAAGTTCTGGCCAGCACCGAGAAGAAGCATCTTTTGTTTGTTTTATGCTAAAGTTAAACAATTTTCTAAGAAAAGCAAAAAAATATGTTAAAAATTGATATTAAAAAAATCCTTTATGTTAAAAAAAATTAAAGAAAAATCAATTTTCAGTCTGAAATGTTAATGGAAAACTTTTTTTTTCCTCCAAGATTGAGAAAAGGGGAATCATGAAGCACATTTGGACTGTGCATTCCTTTTCCCAGGCCACCTCTGGCATCCCTGTAGTTTTTGTGAGCCTTTTGGAACATTCACCACCAACTAGTTTCTTCCTAGTAAGAGACAGCTGAATTTTGCAGGTACAGCTGTCTGTCATCTTAATACAACAGCAATACACAATTTTGAACATTCTTGAAAAAGTCAGAAGCAGCAGACATTGAGAAATAAGTTTGTAGCTTTTTCACTGTTCTGCTTTAGTTTTCACTTCTGTGAAGAAAGTAACCTTTACTGTCTTATTGTAGTATCAACATTAACTTTACAGTTGAAACAGTAAGATGCTATACACTAGTGCTAACAAATGGCATCTTGTCATTGCACAAAAGATAGCTCCTATTATTGAGCTATTTTCTTCCAAAAAGAAAAGAACAGCTGTTCTGTAAACTGTTGTAAACAGATACCCAACCAGAGTCTTGTATGTGTATTACAAAGAACTCATGCTTTTTCTTTCTAAGCGAGTAACCTGACCACTGCTTCACATGCAGGCCTGTAATGCTGCCATCTATCAGTTGTTACCCAGCTCTACAGAAAGAAACAAGGATTTTTAATTTTTTTTTTTTAGCACAGGACAAATTCATTCCATATTAAAATGCTCTCACTCAGCCACACTCCTTTCCTGAGGAGTATTTCAATTATCTTTTCTACTGAGAAATTTCCCACCTATCTGAGATTTTCCCACCTTCTTCACTTTTTAAGTAAAAAAGACGACTAGTATTTACAGGAGTAAAAAGCCAAAAATTCTGTCAGGTCCTCAGTTTCAGGAGGTTTGTAGGGTCTTTGCGCAAGCAGTCAGCTCTGTTTTACAGTAATTTTTTTGGTTTTGTTAGTTACTCACAATAAGTAGTCAATGCTTGTAGGTAACATACTCACTACAAAATGAGTGCAACAACGGATTGTGACTTTATCACTGCATTAATAACAACCAGAAGCAGATCTCTCACAAATATGTGGAGTTACTTCTAGAAAGTGAAGGAAAAAACCCTCCCTAGAAGATGTCACTTCACCTGAAATACCTGGAAACTTTTTGCCAAAGATTTCAGTGACCCGTGCTGTGTAACCTTCATCTTTCTTGTCTCGGAAGGGGAACTGTTGGCAGATCCGTGCTAATCTTTCACACCTATCTAACATGTGGAATGTGGGCAGTATTTACATATCTCATAAAAAACTATAGCTCAGCCATGTTTTTAAAGTGCTTCAGCTCAGTAAATAGCTAAATGGAAGTTCAACTCTATAGAGCTGTAGAAACTGTAGTTCAGTTCACTTTCTGTCTCTGTTTCCCAGATAGGCCTGAGTTAATTAGTAGCCAACCTTCCAATGCCCGTTTCCTCCTTTTGAGCCTTTTGTGTATAAACCATGTGTATTTGTTCAGCCACTGTTGTTGCAAGGAGATCACCCCCACCCAGCTCAGAGTCCACGGGTTTACCAGTTTTGTTTAGCTAATAAATCTAAAGGTGGGTAAGATAAGACAGGTTTTGTAAACCAATTACTGCATTCTATTTTAGTGATACTGCATTTATATAACATTCGGTGCTGTTGGGTCAAAATTTAAAATGTATTGCAGTTTGAGGTCTTTAAAATTCTTCTCCAGTATTACTGTTTGGAATGGTAGCTGATGCTTAAATTATTGATTTAGAAAGTAAGGGAGGCATACAAGGTAGACAGGCAGCCTGTGTATCATGTACATTTATGTCCATACACGTTTTCATTCTTGCCAAAGGAAATTATAAATAACCCAGTTTACTGGAGAAAATTTTCAAGATTAGAAGTCTTAGGTCTGCAAATGCTGTTTGAAGGGTTTTTAAGGCATTGGGAGGGCTGAGTCATAATTGTCCTCTGTAGTGTTTAGGGTAATTGCTTAACTTTTTTACTCCACTACAACCTGAATAATAAAAAAAAACCCTACAGGTCAGAGCTGATGGCATTTGCACTTTTTGTAGTGATGTTATTCAGCACGCATGCTTCAAAGAAAGAAGGAACCAAGACCTTAGGCTTTCCTTAACATTCCTTGCTGTTGCTGCCATCGGCGGCCAAAGCTACGGAAGACACAAGGAACATTAGACTACTGCTTTTCTGACTTAGATATGACCAATGTCAAGAAGGAGCCAGCTGCTGATAGCTTGCTCTGGCTTCTTCTGTCACTCGTATACTGATGGACCTGCACTAGTAGGAAGTCCTAATGTTTTAAGTACATTAGAGTGGCTCTGCAGAATAGGAAAAAGTGCCTTGCTAACTCAGTACATATCTATAAGCTCTTGTTTAAGGCAAAGCATGAAGGTTAGTAGCACTTATTACATGGTAGCCTAGGGAACTCGAGGGTCCATGAAACCGTCTGTGGCCCAGAGGTAATCTGCAAAAACAGATCTAGTGTTTACTTGAAGCATTTCATTATAAGAATGCATGATATTTTGAAAAACTGAAGGGAAAATAAACTGTGGTACAAAATGTTTGCAAACTATTGATTTATTGTTATTCTAATCTCTTTTATTTGTCCCCTCCCCCCAGAAGATCACAGCTTTTAGAAACAAAAAGACATAAAAACAACCATGCTGATTCAAGCTGAAGGACTGGCTCACTCAGGACAGTCTCCCAAAAACAGCCTTAAGGGGCTGTATGGGGAAAAGCAAGAACAGGGCAAACATGCCTCACGCTCTGTTTTCAGCTGAGGGGACTCCTGAGTTGGATGTGGTGGCATTTTTGTTTCCTGTCTAGTAAGCTGGGGATTTCTCTTCCATGCGTTTGTCCAGCCTCCCCTGGAATGTGACAAACTTTTAGCATCCACAGTATCTTTGCAAGCTTTGGACATGTCTCCTACTAGCACCGTGTGATGTGCCCTAATCCATATATGAGAAGAAAGAGTAAATTAACTTTCTTTCTCCAGTTCATGACTTTGTAAATCTGCTATATCCTGCTAAGTTGCCTCTTTTCCTGACTGGTGAATACTAGGCTGCTCAGCTGTTCCAGGCAGAGAAGTCATTCCAAACTTTTGAGCATCCTTCTCTGAGCCTTTTCCAACTTTAATATATTCTTTTTGAAATAAGGAGATCATACAGCTTTTTTTCCTATAATTCATGTGGGATCTGTGTCTGAATCTCTCTCTGTGTGAAAAAAAAAATCCATATATTATGCTAAAATAGAATTCTTTCTTACTTTGCAATTGGTTTTGC
>VZTL01002668.1:13284-36826 GCA_013400535.1 Scopus umbretta | reverse complement strand
ATTTGGTTTGTCCTTTACCCCCCCCCCCCCCCCCCCCTTAAGTGCTTTGACAGTTTTGAACCTTCTGGTAATAAACGGTTAACAGCACACTGTAGCAATGTAAGAAATCCTCAGAGAGTTAGATTGTACATCCTGAAGCAGATAAAGTTGTCCAACCCTGCAGGCAACAGACCTTTTCTCAACTATTAATAGAACAGGAGGAAGAGAGGGGAAAGAAGAAAAGGAATTAGCAAATTACTTTAAAAAGCGTAGGTACTTAGAATTCATACTTGATGTGCTGATTTAGGAAGTCATGAGATATGGCACAGAAAAAAAGTTAAGAAATGTTAATACTGATACATAGACAAAGACTATTTTTTCTACTTTTGTCACCTTCCTGTTTTTTTTTTTCTCTTCCCACCCAACCATTTCAAAGGCATATCCTTACAATGACGCATCAATTTTCTGTCTGCTTGAGGTTTAGAAATAGCTGAGCTGTTATAAATAGATCACAATCTGCAAGAGACAAAGAAAATGGAAATACTGTAAAAGGTTAGCTGAAAAATTAAGATGTGGATTGAGATTTCAGATGTCTCCGAGAGTGGAAGTACTCAGTTTGAAGTGCTTTATTGACTGCAGCAGAGGAGCCCGTGCTTCTTGTGCAGCAGTGGGGAGCTGCCAGGTGGAATCAGGTGGCACTTTTGGTCACGGTGCCAAGCAGAGAGTGACGTCCAGCCCCGTCTCCAGGAGCTCACGGTTCAATGACATGAGAAGAAGGCACCTTGCCGTTCCTTACTGTGAGGCTAAAACACAAGAGGCGATTACTCCTTTATACGCTGTAGAGCCACTAAATCAGAATGCATGACTTTTACACCGGAATTTTTCTGGCAGTACTCGTGTACTCCGAATTGGTAGCATTCATCAAGTTTGCTCCCTTTTTCCACTTTGCCTCCAAAATGCCTTAACTTTAGTGGTGGTCTTAGCATATGGTTGAAACCTTGTCCTTGTCCAACAAGGCAGTGAAAAAGTCAAAACTGCAAAACAGTCTAGTATCTTTTTGTTTCTGTTTGAGTACTCCCTTTGTAAGGTCATTTAGATCCTGCTGACACTTCCAAACAGACTTTGGGAGAACCAGTAGTTGTCCCGCACTGAAACCTGATACCTGGGAGTGGTATTACTCCTCCAGCCATATACATACAGCTGAGGTCCATTTTCTTACCTTCCAACTATTTAATTCTGTTAGAGTGACTGTGAGAAAGATGATTTGGTGCCTGTGGGTAAAATAAGACACGAAACGGAAGGGACAAACTTTTTTCTATGGTGTGTGTCTGTTTTGAATAGAAGCTGCTTCCTGAAACCAGGCTGGGTTTCACAGTAGCTATATCACGGCAACTAGCTTGACATAAGCTATACGTTCTCAATCTTTGCCAAATACAATGCCATACCACTAACGCAGGACCTGGTCTTTGCTTGAACGGTGTCTCCAACTGTCATTGGTTTTAACAGAAGTTTAGGCCAATACGCACTGCAGAATCAGGTTCTTCAAACCTAAATTAACATTCTGTTGAAAACTAAACATATGTTGTTTTTTTTCACTGTCAACAATTTAGTTTCCAGGTTTGGAAAAGAAACATTGCTGGGGAGGAATCCAATGAATTTATTAATGAGCTCGGTAAGTATGGAACTATTAATAACTTCTGAAATTTTGTTTGTCTTATTTTTATCTTCAACTTCAGACTCTGAAATAAACAGATGTTCTAAAGCTTTCCACTGAGAATACTACAGTATGTTAAGTCATATCTTAAGTACATTGTGATTATCAGGTTACTGTAGGAAACGGGTGAATAGCTGTGTACAATATTTCTGAAACAATTTGTTCCATTACATGAAGTCTTTATCTCACATTGCACTGATAGCCCTAAAAAGAAAACATCTAAAACATTTCTTATATGTTACTAATGATTTTTATTTCCAGACAGAATCTGAATACAAAAATGGAAACTTTACTTTATTCTCTAATATTATCAGAGAACATTAAAGCTGCTATTACTATCCCGTGGCATGACCGACAACATAGTTTACCTGTCCCAAACACATTTTAAGCAGATGAGGGCTTCCATTTGTCTGAAAAGGTTCCATTTATTTCACAATAGTTTTTGATCTTTTTTGATCATTTTTTATTTTTGATACTGCTTTGAATCTCAGTGTAACTGAAGTCTATGGCGATCCTCCTACTGCCACTTAAGTACTAAGGTCCTTTGTTCTTCATAGTGAGGAACATCATCTTGAGAATTTGAGAAGGGCATCAGTAAATTCCTCATTGTTTTCAGACTTTGGGGAGGGGGGACTGTTTGAAATTCACCTTGAAACTGAATTCAACTACTAGTATCGCTTGGATGTTGTCGTATTAACCAAGAAGTTAAAACAGATTAACCGATCAGTTATGCTGGAGGTCCTGAGATGAAATACAAAATAAAGAAGATCAGTCTGCTTCCTGGGTAAAGAGGTTAGATGGCTTGGCTAACACTGTGACTCCCTTCTGTATGAAAAGTGACATTTAGTGCTCCTATTTATAATGAGGCAAATTCATTTCTCTAAGTCCTAGAGTTAGATGTGAGGCCTCTGAAGTCAGCAGTTAGCCTAAGCCTGAATTCGGTGCAGTGTGTCCCTCAGTACAAAAGATTATTTAATTGATTGTGTCACTCGGGTAGTTTTCATCAAAAATCACAGTTGCATGTACTAAGTAAAAATGCCTGCCCTGGCCTTGGCTTAGGTTTACAAAGCTACATTGTAGAAGACCTGAATTTAATCAGGAAGATAAGATGATATGACTGTGCTTGTATCTGCTTAAAAAAAAAAAAAAAAAAAGGTTCAGTTAAAAACTGGTTTGAGCTATCGCCATTTTTTAGCCATATAAATGGTGAGAGCTTATCCTTAGATTAAAGAATAGTGTATAACGTTGTGTAAAATCAGAAGTCATCTTCTTGAATAATCTTTCAATATGTAGAGTACTGAACCTCCATTAAAATCTGTCTTGGTCAGGGAATATTTTGCATGCAGTGGTATTGTATTTCCTTTAAAAGCTATTCTCAGAAACTTAATTTAGTCAAAAGCTGAGAACTCAAATTTCCATTGACCACAAGTCATTGACTAGTAACTAGGAAAACAGGGATATCTGACCCTATATGCGAGTTTTTTTGCAGATGTAAAGGACAATGATAGAAAAGAATTTCTTGCTTGAGTGCCAGTATTTGTTCAACCCCTTGCCCTCAGAAGGGATAGAAGGAACTACCTAGGGATGAGAGAGAACTGGTCAGTTTGCCTTCCCTCAGTCATACCCCTGCAGTTATTAAAAACTTGTTAGGCTCAGTAGTTGTTTAGTACACTCCGAATACAGCGCAGAAGGTGTACACCTGTGTTATTGAAGCCAAGTGTGGAAGCCAGGACCCATCCTGCTAGGACATAGTGGGCAAAGGAGGTGGGTGTACGTGTCATATTTTAAACTATTCTATCTGCCCTAGTCATGTTGTATTTTTATTTTAACATATCTAGGTTTTATTTAGAATAAAACGTGTGTGCATGCAGGGGCTGTTTGTTTAAGTCTTAGAAGTTTTGTCTTTTCTGGGGACCCCGCTATAAGAGAAAGTCTAAGCAGATCCATCTCAAAGCTCTGGCCAGTTGAGCTTCCCTCCCTCTGTGAAGACAGGCCAATGCAGAATTCATTGCAGGTTCAGTGGCTAAATTCCATAAATTGTTGTAGTTCCCTCCTGGACTACAGAGTCAGCGGGGCTTTGCACACTCTCCAATCTGTAGCAGCGGAGCTTATGACAGGATCAAGGTCATCATGTTTTTGCCTGTGTTCAACGGCATCAATGTTAGCAACAGCGCAACGTAAACAACTTGCTCTGCGCACAGCAAAACTACTGAAGCTTGATTTCCTGTGGGTTTGTGTATTACGCTTTTACAATCCGCTTCCTTTCCTCCACCACTTTAAAAGCCTCAGCTGGCCCTTCCTTTTCTCCTGTTCCCTCCTCTATTCCCTTACCTGACCCCCAGTTCTTCACAGGGTAACTTAACTGCTGCTCAGGCACGAGCAATGAATCACTGGACAAATCAGAGCCCACTGTGGAGCTCATGCCGTGGGCTTTCCTCCCACCGAGGGCACCGTCTTGCCTTTCTTTCCTTTGCTAGCCACTGATGTTCACACAACCTTGTAGGAATTTAATATTTTAAGACTGTCACTGCACATCAAATTTGATACCTGCCCGTGGGTTCAAAGGTTTTTGGGGCGAGGAAAGGTTGACTACTGTATAAGCAGATACTGTGCAAACACAAATCTAATTTGGGGGGGGGGCAGAAAAGACCTGTCCGGTAGGAAAAAGTACTTAAATACACACACAGTAAACACAGTTTCTGTAACTAGTATTTGCTCTTGCGCATTGCTTTGCTTTCTCTTTGCTAATGAATGTAATACTACCAAAAGTGTTAGATTAAAAATCTGAGGAAGAGAATCCTCTGCTTCCCTGTCAAACCAGACAGCCCGCTGCAGGGGTACCTTGTTGTCTTACCGGCTGTGAATATTTTGTCCTGGGTTACCATTAACATTGCTTGCAGCTGTTTATGATTTGCTGACTCACTGGATGACTATTTCTCAGTTCCTCTGTTGGGATTTTTCTCTTACTGGTAATATAGTTGCTTTTAGTCTTTGAAACAGTTGGGAAAAGCTACTTTGTTCCTCATGATGACTTAACTTTTTCCCAGACTTACACTGGGATATGTACAAACTGGTGTGTTATGAAGCGCTTCCTAAAGAAGAAGAAATGAATGCCATAGTTGCCCGAATGCAGTGCCTCTCCTAGCAAAGGATTGACTAAAAAAGTAGTTTTGTTCACGTTATGCAAAATATATTAAAGGTCTGATGGAAATGAAAGCTTATCTGTTGTCTTCATTGTACTCCGGAGCAAGTCCTAGTGGCACAAATCTCACCTTCAGCTTACCTTTCTAATCTGACTGTTGTAAAGGATTTTTTTCTCTCTCTGTTCTTAAATGCTTTAAAATAAAAGAAAAAGCTCCTCCAAATAATTCCCTTTTCACATCTTCAAATTTCTTCCATTTATATTTTCCATTGTCCTCTTTCCAGTGCAGCTTAACTCTGAGTGTGCTGAAGCTTGAAATGTAGCTTCCGATTTATAATAGCAACAGGGCATGCAGCAAATGTCAACAAATCCCCTGTCACCCAGGCAAGAAGGAAATGTGAGAGGTAAGGCAGAGTAGCCCTTCCTTGCTCCATAACACAAAAAAACCCTCAGTGAGAAATAAAGAACTAAGATCTTGCTCATGAAAAACCGTACGAGTCCATTAATATCAAACCAAAATTGTGACAGGAGGGTGACATGCGTTGAAAATAGCCAGTTATACATACAATGCAGGTATAGACCGATGCATTTGATACGTATGTAATTTTAAAGCGAAACTCCTCCACCGTCTACCTCCCCCTTTGTAAAATTAAAGGAATTCCAACAGACCAGATTGACCACGTTCTGGAAAAAAGCACCCTATAAAACTCACATCACTGACCTCAAGTGACCTCAATAAATAAGTAACTGCTGAAGGATCAAGCTCCCTTGTTCTGAAACAATAGACCCGAACTTCAGTGGAGCGCATGCAAGAAAATGTCACAGGAGGGTAGCACAGCATTTCAGAGCAGAAAGAAAGTTTGGGGAATAACAAGTACACACTGCCAAGTTACTGAGGAAACCGTTTAGCAAAGGAAATTCTGCATTTGTCTTAACTTTTAGAGCGGCAGGTACCCCTCTTCTTGCCACTTTGTTAATAGAGGTGGAGAGATGCGAGAGAAATACATTCTTGTCTTTGCCACTCACTGTTTTTTCCCCTGTCTCTAAGCCGTCATTTTATAAATTTATTCACTGGTCAACAAATGATTCATGCAAAACATAGCAGGCCACTGAGTCTTTGTGAATTTTCTGTCACTGGTTTTTACTCTTTCTAGTGTGATCAGTCACCTGAGTCACATTACATTTCTGGCTTCAGCTTGGAAAAGAGTACCTGTAAGGCAAGGGGGAAAGCTGCCTTTGATTGTGTCAAAAGGTCTATGAAATTAGGAGCTGATAGGCTGTCTCATAAAAGAAATTTAAGAATATTTTAAATCTCTTCCTTTGGACTACTTCCTGTCTGAAAAATCCTTACTGGGAAAATGTGAATATTATGAGCATCCTTGGAATGGATTTTCTTTTTTTATCGTCAGGGACAGAAAGTGATTTAGACAAATGGAGTGTGGTAGGGAGCTTTTTTGTGTCATTTGAGGCCTTGTCCGTCTGTAAGATGAGGCCAGTGCCTAGGAAAAGCAGGGTTTGCCTGTCCATCATATATGCAGATTTGAGCTCAATACCACAATTGCAAGAGAGGGAGTTAGTTCATCTTCAGAGGTTACTACCACTGAGCTGGATATTACCTCCTTAATCTGAGCTATGATAACAATCATGTGTTAGTTAAAACCACCTTCCTGGTGGCTTCACTTCTTTCTGAGACGAAAGACGTAAAGAGATGATAAAGGGAAGCATGCTCCAGCTGTGGCCAGAAGCAGACTGGCTCAGAAAAGGCAAGGCTGATAGGAAATTAAGTTTTGAATGTTAATCCTAAAGCATTCACGTCGCAGTTTAAGATACCTGACTTAAATTTCAAAGTGGCCAGTGCAAAACAGAGAGTTAGGAAGAGACAGAGAGAGCAGGATGAATGCAGAGGGCTAGTCTTAGCATTCAGCAATTAGCATTGTTACCAGCACACCAGGCAATCCAGCAGTAGTGTCATGCAGGCATCAGCACTGGAGCCGCTCCTCTTCCTCGAGTCTCTAGTTTTAAAAACCAGATGATTATGCAGGAGTAGTATTTTCAACATCTTTTTTACACAGAAGGATGGAACGTGTCTGGGAAGGAGAGACTCCATTTTCTGATTCACTTGTGTGTTTACTTTGCCTTGCATTCGGTTATATTTTTTTTCAGCATGAGGACATAAAGTTGTTGCTGACTTTGTATTCCGCTGTACCACAACACTTGGTAGATGGAAAGGAAAGCAAATGTGCAGAGTTGCCAGGAGACAGATTTATTCTGAACTTCAGCAGCCTGGCACTTCCACCACGACACTCCTTCCCCCTTCCCTCACTCCCTCACGCTCCAGGCACAGGCAGATAGACCAGAAATAGCAGGAAATGACCGGCTCCTGTTTGTGCTAAAGCATTCAGTTTCGTTTAATTTTGAGACTTTCACAGCCCCACAAATCAGTGCGAATGTTTTCAAAGGACAGCTGTGAAATGGGTGCAACATGGAAAATTCAAGTAGTAAATTTGCCTAGAAGCATCTGATGCTTCTTTCCCTGCTTTCCTGCTTCCAAATGCCTATTTCTTCTCTGTGTTCAAAAGTAGCATTTGGGGAGAGGCGAAATAAATTATTTTGTTAATCTGTTTTTCTTGTGAAATACTACCTGTTTGCAAACACTCTTAATGTGGGGTAGGAACAGGACAGAACTGGTGTTCCCCATCCAAACCTCTGCCACATTCAGAGGACTAATCTGAAAACACGTGCCACCACAAAAAAAAAGTGTCTTTAAGAAATAGCTTGTGTGTTGCCTGATCTGAAGATGAATGCTGACTTCCAGCATAAATCTGGGAATGCACACAGCCTGAATTGACTTATCTCCTCTGTACTTTTCTTTATCCATTGTTAGACTGCAGAGTTTTCCATCTGCCCGTAAAAGATCTTGAAGAAACTGTGGAAAGAAATAAATTATGTTAGAGTATGGAAATACTAGAATTAAAGAAATGAAAGCCCTATAATGATTCAAAAAGCAACAACAAAAGCCTTATATGGCTGGAGAAACCACACCCAAAGGCACATGGAAGTGGAGCCTGTTAGGGTATAAGAGAAGAGATTACAGCACTTTCATGCCTTGAGGGCGGACAGCATTTGTGGAAACCAGAGAATACTGGTAAAATACTGGGGACAATTATTTTAGTTGCAATTTCTGAAGAACTAGAGAAATTAGGACTCCTTCACTGTAAGTGAAATGGAGTCATGCAAAGTACTGTTTTTCAACTGAGTCTACTTATCAATGTAATACAAGACTATCTGAATAGGGAAGATCACAACTAATGTCAGTTTATAATTGGTTGTGTTTCTTTAATATGGTTCCTTCTGCCCACTCCCTGCCTAAGAGAGATCACATTCTTCAAGTTATTCTCATCACCATGACTGCTTAAAAAAATAAATACTTCAATTTAGGTATCCAATTTATGTTTTAAATCTCACCTCTTTTAAAACTTTGTTAAAGGCCTACTTGATTCAGAGCTCTCACTGTTTTTATCTCAGTTATGAGATTCCTTGTCATTTTTCCCCATAGCTGTGAAAAATGCAGTTCAGCCTTGTATCTGGGTCTAGCCATTCCACTGTCTGGGAGAACATACTAAGAATCGATGCTTGGATCTTTACCTAGCTTAGATGCTTGCATGATATCGGGATAGCTACTGCGGCTCTTGTGTGGGGTCTTCCATGGGCTGCTCCGATGTGGTCCTTCATGTGCTGAGGGGGACAACCTGCTTCACCATGGTCCACAGGCTGGAGGGGAGTCTTTTCTCCAGCACCTGGAGCACCTCCTCCCCCTCCTTCTTCAGTGACCTTGGTGTCTGCAGGGTTGTTTCTCTCACATATTTTTTCACTCCTCTCCCTCACAGCTGCTGTGCAGCATTTTTACCCTTTCTTAAATATGTTATCACAGAAGATCCATCAGCATCACTGATGGGCTCGGCTTTGGCCAGCAGAGTGTCCCTTTTGGAGCCATCTGGAAGCAGCTGTGTCCGGCATGGGAGCAGCCCCTGTCGGGGGGAATGATAGCAGGCTTGCTGCCTTGCTTTCCTTTCCATCTTGACATATGAAACTGTGGAAATCTTCTCAAGTAGTAGTGGCCTGGAAGATTTTCAAGATATCCACTATTGCTCCTATATGTTGGCTTGGTTGTTCCTTTTCGTTCTTTGTCCTCTTCTTTTCTGCACAGTACAGATTTTCTGTAGATCTGAAAGGTAAAATTGTCCCATTGCTTCTTTTCTTGGAATAACTCCTTGGTGAAAGTCCCACGTAGTAGGGATCTACTGGCAAAAATGGAAAACCCACAGAAAGAATAGTCTTTAGGTATAAAAACTTCTTCATGTACAGCCCAAAGCAAGTGCTCTACGGTTTCGTGTTTTCTTCTCTTCTTCAGGAACAACTACAACTGTGTTTGACAAATTAGAGAGAAATCTGTTGTATAGAAGACCGCCCAACAGAGTAACAGACTTCTGAATTTGATAGGGTCTTTTGATAGTGATGAGAAGAGCAGGAACTTGAGGAGAAGGAAGCAAGGAAGGGAGGCAGGAATGAAGAGAAATGGAAGCAGAACAGTGTGGTTGATGTAAAGTTAATCAGAGAAGAAAATGAGACTGAAGAGGATCAAAGGAAGGTGACTGAGTTACTTTCAGAGGAATTTCATAGCACTGAGGGAGGAGACAGCAGAACATGGTGGAGCTCTGAGAGACTATTCCAGACCAGAAAGGTTGTGTTTCAGCTTCCAAGAATTTCTTATCGGTTACTCTGAGCTGTACAATATATTGTCCCATTCCTTAGGGAGACACTGAAGGATCCCAGATTATCAGCAGCCACCTGATCTGCAGTGCTGGAAAGATGAGAAATTAATTAACAATTTTATAAGCTGGATGAGTGAAAATGTTTTCCAAGTAGTGCTTGCATGATTTTCAGTGGCGTTAATGCATCTCATGGGCCTGCTTTCTTTACAAACCATGCTGAACTCCACTAAAGATGAAAAGAATGGAATCAGTCGAATTCCAAGTAGTCCTTCTGTAGCTCTGTGTACCAAACAGAAAAATCCAGAATAACTTTAGCTGTATGGTGGTATGGATGCTGTAGTCCAAACAATTTGGTTATTTGGTTTGCCCGTATTTAAAGAAGGCACATTTAAAAAATGTCTTGGCATTGCACACTATGCATCCGATATATGTGTCCATGAGTATTCTACCTTGACTGCACAATAAATGATGATGGAATAGTATGCTATCCTGGTAATACATTCACAGGCATGGGACAAGGATATGTGTCTGATCAGTTGTACTTGCACAGTTCAGGAAACCCATTTGTTCAAACCTCATCATCACTTCAGCAGTACTTTCAATTTTGACAGCCCTGGGGGATATCAAAGAATTCATTTCCTCACAAACATCAATGATCTCTTCATCAACAGTAGATTTTCCCACCTCTGCTTGGTAGGCATCTGACTTCTAGCTGCCCAGATAGCAACACTCTTTTGAATAACAAATAGCAACAAACAGCATGTGGAATTTCTCAGATGGGTGAGTTGCAGCTCCATGGCTGAGACAGAGTCCTCTAATGTCTTAATGGATGTGCTTTTGTTTCATGAGATGATTCTGTACTTACTGCTATATTTCCAGTGCCATTGGCTCCTTCTAAAGTGAACTTGCGTTCTTGGCTCAAGAGGGTAATATGCAATGGGATCATTTGTCAGCTTATACTCAGTCTACAGCTCCTTTGTTCTTGTCCAGTAGCTCATGCTGTTGTGCTGGTACTGCTGGAAAGATGTTAGGTTTTTTGTCTTCTGTGACCTTAGAACTGCTTCTGATTTTCCCCACTGGTATCTGAGGCAGCTGTGAAGCAGTGTAACAGAGAAACAACCATGCTCTTAAAAACAGATGTATTTCTGTGCTTCAGTAATAGCTGCAGTAGCTTGATATCTTAGGCAAATAGTCGCTCACCGTTGCTGTGCGTGGTAAGTACCAAGCAAAGAATTCCGTGATTCAAGCACATTTCCTTTGACGTCTCAAGAGTGAATGGACAAGTTGTCCCAAACCACTCTACCAGTTGGATGATAAAGCAACGTACTGTCTTTTGTGATGCTATGAATTCCTGCCTAGTTGTGGCAGATATGATCAGTTATCTGTTTTGCTTGACATTGATACAGAATAGTACTAACAGATACGTAGGGTGTGACATCAAGCTGCTAATATCAATGAGGTTGCAGGGTAGGCCCTGAAGATCAATGCTTTGAGTTTTATGCAATGGAGAGAGGGGAAAAAGAGATGCAGAGCTGAGTATTTGCAGTGTCAGAGTTTCATCAGTCTGCAAGCTTGTTAATGGAATTTGTTCCCATGCACTGATATCACAGATGGGTAATGCCAGAGAAATGGCAGGCACAACGTGATGTGTAGTATAGCAAACAGGGGAGTGAGCAGAATCATACCAACTGATTACTTCCAGGCAAAGCAGAGGGCAAAACTGTCTGAAGAGACTCGATGCTTATGAGAATGACATGCAGGGAGGAGCAGAGGACCAGTTAGTCTCCATTGTCTTAATTCGCCACCACTGCATGTTTTCACTGTCACTGCCTTGAAGAAAACAGCCTGTGTTAACATCTACACTGGGGGTGACCTTACACTTAAGCTGTCTGCCTCACCGTATGGCTCTCAGAGGCACAAATGACTGCAAGTGTGGATCATGGAAAGAAGAGGAATAAAATGGATGAGAGTGGATTAAGTTTTCAAGGAAGACAAGATCAGTCTTATCCCAATAGCCATTCATTTCACATCTTTACTATTTTTGTAACAGCAATACTATCAGAACAGACGAATGTTAATTTCCCTAATATTCTTTCTCAGACTCAAAAATGAACATAATGAGGGACAAAGACTTAAATAAGTTAGAGCAATTTCCTGAATGCCGGTGACCAGAGCAGGAAGGAATAGATAAATGTTGTTCACAATGATTCTCAGATACCACCACTGGCCTTAAACACACCAACCATTAAACACCGAATTTGATCCCACCTGAGTCAGCTCAATCCAGAGCCATATTTCTGTGTTTGCATGTGATATGCCCAACTCAAAAAGACAGGCAGAGTTTCTAGTCTGGGCACGGTTGAGTCTGAGTGTGACTTCTGCGTTTGACCAACATAGTGATATTATACAGTGGCTGCATTTACCAGCCTGAGTCAGTGATGCCCTGATAATCTTTGCACCGTGCTACTTTTCCTCGCACATAAATACCCTCAGGCTTCCAAGTGAACTCAGGTTAGCACTCTGAGCTAGGAAATATTAACAAAAAAATTAAGCAATAGTGTATTAGATTTGACCTGGAAAAAACAGCTGAAATCCTTGTATTTTATGTCCAGATTGAAAAGTGGAGCAGGAAGCCCTAATTTTCACTCAGGTGAGGCTTGATTTCCCATGGTTGTATGGATGCTTTTGCTTCAGCAGAAGCAGTTTCCTATGTGGTTGTGCTGCATTTGGCAGTAATGACGGCAGGTAAAAATCCCTGTATTATTGGCACTCTTCTGAAAACCCAAGTATGTTCATCAGGATACCCCAATACTATTCATCTGATAAACATTCTGGTTAGTGCTTCATTTGTCTAAATTATGTAGCGTCAGTTAACTAAAACGAATGACTCCATGTTAGCCAAGGCATTGGCTCCAATGCAATAACTTTCCATAATGAGAAATACTTGAACCTCAAAAATGTGGTAGGGGAAAAACACATTAAAAATGTTGTGTTTTGGGGAAAAAAAGCCTTTAATGAATAGTTTATCTGTTTAGTTAATACTCTGACAATGTGAGAAGGCCTTTTTGCAATATTACTGCATTTAAACCAGATGACAGCCAACTTCATCACTAAAAGGAGGCACAATTTTTATGTATGTATGCAAATATACATGTAGAGTATATTCAAGGCAATAAAAAAATCCAGCTAACCTTTCATTGTTAATTCCAGTCCTGGAATTTTGTTAAAATATTAAACATACAGAAAAATTACTTTCCTGTTCTGGAGAAGGAGTGTGAGAATGCATCTTCGGAAATAAATTTTATTCTGGTAAGAACTCAAATGACATAGCACTGAGGCCGTCTGACAGTCTCATGTATACGACAGAAACACCGAGCTACAGAATTAGATAACTTAAGTTAGGCTGCACACCAAACCTATCCTGCTACAGTCCAAATGAGGTTATTGACTCAGAGAAGGAGCCATTGATAAGGCAATTATTGCCAGCAGCCAGATGTGTGATAGCTCATTTTTGGAAATGGACAGATGCCCCAGCATTAATGGCATGGAGATATCAAACATAAGAAATCCCTTGAATAGAACCAAAATGACAGGCAGCCTCATATCAGAATCTAGTAGATTTAATGGGTAACATTTCCTTGGAACTGGAACAGAATAAACACATGGCTAAGAGGCCAAATAAGCACAAATGAATCTTTTAAAGGTGACAGATATGCTATGTAAGAATCAGGTTGTCCAGAAAGTTAATGTATTCTAATAATGATTTATTTATTTTTTTAAGCTACCAGGACGTAATGTACTCTAAATTTAGGTGCATAATTTCAGGTACATTCAGTTTATTTCCATTCATTGCACATCCTTATTAGAAAACTCTGCCGTCTGAATATTACACTGCTATGCCAAATGTGCAATTCTATAAATCAGCCAGGGAGAGAGGGTGCCAGCCCTTCCTGATGATAAATACAGTGGCAGGAATCTACTTTGTTTTGTAATATGTAAGGCTGATTAATCCAAAGCTGTTTGCAAACTTCATTTCATACAGGATACCCCCATCCTTACAATCAGATTAACAAATCAAAGGTGCATTCAGACTTGGAGACAGGTTGCCACTTAAGTATTTCAGATACTCAGGCATTTGGTTAAACTAAGCTTGGATTAACAAGGTCTGACTATTTAAAGGGAGTTATGTTTAGGGGTTCTCTGTCTCTGCTGATTTTGAATGCTGCGCTCATGGGGTAGTGCCGTCCAGTCTTAAGAGCTCAGTGAGCTTACAGAGCTTTACAGCCTCCCTGCAAGCTTCATGAGCTTAATTGAAGATAAGTATATACAAACTCACCTTCATAGAAAGACCCCTATTTATGTGAAGGGGGAAAAAACCCAAACAAATCTCTTTATGCAGTGACTAAGCTGCATCTTTCCTGTCATCATTTATCCTTATTTTTATATAGTAGAATTTATTAGACTAAACCCCTTAATCGAGTGGAATAGATGAAAGTGGAATCATTCAACACTGTCACCTCTTGTTGTCACTTGAGACGCTCTAGGAGGTGACGAAGACTGATCAAATTATTTGCTAGGAGCAAATCATGCCAACTGATTTAGCCGCAGCAGAAAGTGGATCTGTGAGGGTCTGGGCCAAAGTCCCTCTCTGCTTCTCTTTCCGAATTTGTGAAAATGTGAAGACAGAACTTTTCTAGCTAACATGCTCAACAGTGTTCCCTTACCGCTTGGAAATGAGTGTCTCTATCACTTAGTGAGACCAGTCTTGCAACGAAGAAGTGAAGAAAGGAGCAGCATCTCACACAGAGAACCCGAGTGCACTCACCATTGAGAAGAGGAGGCCATTGGAGGCTGTATGCTTTAAGGCCTGATGGTGGTGTTATGTGTAAGGGCTCTTGAGCAATGATTTAATGACACTGCTGCATCGAGGAGTTACTTGTGGGCTATATTGGAGCTGACGCTGGTTAGAGGTGAGAAGCAGAAACATGGACATGGGGCAGGAACTGTGAAGAAGGTTGCTGTGGTAGAGTTTTACTGGTGTTGGTTTAATTTCAGAGCTGCAAAACCGGTCCGTCATTCAGCAATAAACCCTTCACTCATCTACAGCTGTATTGTCATACAGTTAGTGCATATACAATCACTTCTAAGGAGAAAGACATTTAGCACTGTCATTTGTTCAGCTCTTTCAGCTCAAGATAAAAACTTGGTGACCACAATACAGTGAAACAATGTATTTACAGGGCTTCTTTACCATTTATTTATTTATTTAGTATTTGTTATTCACACCCTTAAAATAAGATTGCCTTTCTTCAGAAATGTCCAAGTGTCCTAATGAAGGAGAGGGTTCAGGAAGGAAACCCGTGAAAGAGACTGAACTGCTGCAGGACGATGAAGCTCCATTTGGAGAAGCAGAGTATCCTCACCTGAAAGATGCATGTGGCAGGTGATTCTTCCTGTACATCCTCTCTCTAAACGATTGGCATCTGGATAGGGAGATTCACAATGCCATGCATTGGTCAGAAATGTAGCTATCCTGTGGCTGTACAGCTAACTGGAATTCAGCACAACTCAGTGTTATTTGCAAGTAATTGCTCCCTAGTCAGTTGATAATTTACATATTGACAGTTCAGGAGAATGTTCATTACATAAAATGAAGAGTTTCCTTAAAGGTATGTTTAAGAATTGTTTCATTTGCAACCTATACTGATGCAACAGAAGAAGCAAAAGGTAGGGAAAAAAAGAAATCTCAGAAATATTAGGCAATAAATAATACTTACAGAAATAAAGATAAGTGGTTTTAGTCTGCCATAATCTCAAGATTGTCTTTTCATTCTCCATCCCGCCTTAGTTTAAATAAAGAAAATATCATATGATACCATGTAAGAATGACAGGATATTTATTTTTTATTTTCTTTTACTAAAGTGAAAGTAATAGTTATGATAGAATCAGTTGAAATCTCAGCTTTGTTACAATAAATGCTTATTTTATGGGTGGATATGCATTGCAATTATGGAATTAAAGAAGGTTTAGGGATATCTGAGCAAAAGAAAGAGTGGGTGCTAGGAAGGCTGTGTGGCCTGTTACTCAACATTAGTACTGGTCCCCTTCCAAAAGTATTTTGTCTTTTTTTCTTGCGGAACAGATTGAGGAGGACAGCCAGAAGGCCGAGTCCTTCTACATCTTCCCTTCTAAATTACTTCTGAATTCTTGCCACTTCTTTTTAGGGGAGAAAGAGCTACAGCAGGAACAAAGGGTATGGCCTGCCTTTGAGTCGTACATCCTGCAGTGTCATTCTTTCATCCATATCAGAACTCTTTACCGTCATCTGAAATCTAGATTTCCGTTTCAAGAAACAGACCTTTTCATATGTAGTCACCACTGAACCCCACAGAGTTAAGGAAGAAACCAATGGTTTATTTTATTTCCTGTGAAGGCCACTTTAGGTCCTTGGCTACTTCATGAATGCTTTCTGTAGCATCAGCAATAGCACTGTTTCTACTCCTCACCATTCCTCTGCAAAAGCCCCATGTACCAGGCTTATCTGCCCTTTCTTAGTGTAACTTCAGTGGATAATTTTTGCAGCTCAACAAATTTGTTCTGTGACAAGGAGAGTTCCAAAGTCTGTATCTCCTCACAAGATTTGTCTAATTTAGAAAACTCCATTCCACTTAGGTTCATGGTTGGACTGACCTCTCCCTGTCCTTCACTGTCCTTGCACAATGCGTTCTCTGTCTTTCCCTCTCACTTATATTTATATAAACAACCTCAGTGAAGTATCCCACAAATATAAATGCTGACAATTTAGTCTGCTTAAAATTCAGTGGTTAATAAGGTTCAAAATAGTATGCTGCTCTAGGTGCTTGTTAGCAAATGCACAAGTGTAATAGAGGTCTTCCTGCCTCTCTTGGACTGTAAGTTAACACTTAAATGACGATTAAAACAAAACAGATACAAACCAGAGCCAGTTGCAGTTGTTCTGATTAACATTATATTTTACAGTTGTTACATAAACAATTAGTAGGAAAAGACTACAACACCAATTCTGTTGGCAGGAGAAGGCACAGCCATGGCCAATCCAATCCAATTAAACCATGTCTCCAGTATGCAGATGAACAGCAAAAGTGCAAATCAGAACGTATCACTACATTGCCTTCCCCAGGACACTGAGAGCCTGATCCTGAGAGATGCAGAGGGCACTATGAGGAAGAAAGGAGATGTGCTGGGAAAAAAGAACACAGGGTGAGAGGGGTGCTGTGAAGCTAAAATGTCCTGGGGAATTAACATGGCTCTCACACCTTTTATGTAGTAAGACCTGAAATTTCTATCCTGGAAGAAATTTTGAAATTTCAAAATTACTTTTCAGCCAGAATAAGAACAAAGAATTGAAATTTATGAGTTTTTCAAGAAATGCATTTTTCAACACCCCCACAAACACTTCTGTTCCAAAAAATATGGAAATAAGTTTACAGGAGCACTTCATTATTAGCCTTACTATTTTGCTACATAATGTGTCAAGTATTGAAATGAAGTTACATGACCTTAATGAAATTAAACATTTCCATAACTTTGCATGAAAGATTTCAATGAGATCAATACATTCTACTAGAACATGTTGACTTGATTGAGTCATCATTTTTCAATGGATATTTTTTTTTCAAAAAACAGAAACATATAATGTTTGCTTATTTTTCAGTTGCCCAGATTCATAAAGTCGGTAACATTTGTTGAGTTTTCAGTCTGATGCAAATAAATAAAAAAGCTACAACACACACAGAGACAAATTACTAATGAACTGTAATCCTGCTAGGCAACTGGCAGACTCCTAAATCATATATGTTTCTTGTTATCAAAACACAATATCTCTTGATTATCTATAGTATCATTTATAGAGTGATGAAGTGATAGTACTTGTTTCTAAAAAACCTGTCTTGTTCTAATTAAGTATTACATTTGTAGGGCTCTCTTACACACTTTATTTACTCAAGTTTTTTAAGGTTTAACATTCTGACATGCAGGATAATATACATATGTACTAAAAGCAAGCAACACAATAAAATGCACAGAAAATGCAAGAATTGTCTTCCTCTTTGGCTTATCATTTAAAAGATCCATCAACAGAGCTCAGTCCAAAAATGCTGGACTGAAATGTGCTTTGCATTTTTTCAGAGAAACCTCCTGAAACAGATTAGCGAACACAAAAGGCTGAAATATATTTTACAAAATCAAAGTAAAAAAAATACAGGACAGATCAAGAGCAGGCACATTAGGTATATTCTTCAGCTTAGGAAGAATAACTTTAACTTCATGTATTAGGTGAAAGTTCTCAAAGCTCAGACTGTTATGTTCTCATAGGGCACTGCTTACTGACAAATTCAAAATGCGGACTGCATTTCTGCTGGACTTGATAAAAATACAATTAAAATGTTGTACAGGGGGGTACGCCAAATTGGCCTGCATCCTAGAACCCACTCCAAGGAAAACCTGGAGGAATATATTGTACAAGAAAAGGTTTGTCCCCTGGGATTACCTCCCACTTCCTTTAACCTGATATTTTGCTCATCCTATTATGAGATTCCTCAGAGGGGTGAAACACTAGATTGCCTCATTAAGACTCATCATTTACAAGATGTTGACAAACGCTGGCATTTATCCTGTTGTCATAATAAATGTGAGAAAATGACCACTTGGCAATAAGTGATTCTATGCAATTGCAGGTTGTAAAATACAAGAATATAAGGGTCTGTGGATAATGTATCAGTATCATTATGTAGCATCTCTGAACAGATTCTGCATGCATTGTAACAAATTTAGGCTGAAATAAATAATAATGGACAGCTTCTTTTTATAGAGTTTTCCACATTTGCAACCCAAACATTAATTAAGAAAAATGAGACAATAGTTTTAAACCCAACACAATAATGAAACAGTTATTATTAATCTTCTGGATATCTCAGCATGGGTACCCAGTGTCCATATTGTCTTTGTTGACAGCCTGAAAACTGTCTGAACTCAGTTTACCTACAGCTGTCATCTGCCCTGTGGCTGATGACAGTGTGGCCTTTCTTAAAAAGAGTCATCTTGCCCACTTGGTGTTAATGGTATGTGTGAGGTCGCCACAAGAGGAGATCCCACCACAGAGACTGCTGAGACAGGTTTGGGTGTGAGAGAAGTGTTCTCCTGAGTCCATGAACAAGTGTTTTGAGAAGTGGAAGCTTTCTTCCTTTGGGAACACTGGCAATGTGGTCACAAGGTAGTCCTCTAGGCAAAAGTGTACCTTGGAGACAGAACCTTCAGCCATAAAAGCAGACCAATATAAGCAAAAAGACATAAATGCCTGAAGATGAATACAGTCATTATTCATAAAGCTGCATTTTCGAGCTCCCTGTACAGCTAGAGGGCCCTGAACCCTGCAAGGATGTCAAGTCTTCTCAGATGTCTCAGGTTCTGCTTCTGCATATGCATCTCAATTTTGACCATTTCAAGAAAGTTGACGTCTCTATCAACCATAAGTTTTGTTTTCCTGCAGCTGATTCTAAACAAAAGTAACAACTGATTATCCTAATTGTAATGGCTTTATTAATAGACACAATAGTGTCTTCCTTGTAAGATAAAACCAGTGATATGGCTAACAGTCAGAATCAAAAGTGACAATAACTCAGTTGCCAAGGGTATTGAGTTGCAGGTGGTTGGTAGCTCCGTCCTACTTGACTAATACACTGCCTGAACCACTGCTTTTGTGATGATCGTGGGGCTCTAAAAGAATCAGCGAAATTGCTTTGTCACTAGAATTTGCAACTCCTAATTTGACAGTATCTAAATTCTAACTGGGGAATTCAAAGAGGGGGATGTAATTCATTGTTCCTGTTTCTGTCACTAGTCATTATTGCTCACCTCCTGTTTCTGATGATTTGACCTGGGGGGAGGGGGGTGTTATTTGAAGCTTAGGGAGAGTTTAGACATTGCATGTTGGAAGCCCTTTGGTTTGCATCTTCACTTGGGTACTGATGTACAGGGATCTCCTCTCCTCTCCTCTCCTCTCCTCTTCTCTCCTCTCCTCTCCTCATTATTCCTGCTGAGGCCTTAATATGGAGTACTACAGCTTGCTGCCAAATAAACCCAGAGTAGAGACAAAAAGGAAAAACAAGCTCTGAAGGAATCCTTACATTCTTTAGAGCACGCTATACTTTTGAAGTAAATGCTTTTCAACACTAAATATGTATTGCTAGCAATGCCAAATTTCTGTTGAACGGAATGGACTTTGGCCATTGAGATATGGGTTCTCCTCTTCTTACTTTCTCTTCAGCTACAGTTTCTCCTTGTGTCACAGACTCTTTAAGCTCTACTCCTGGATCACTTAGATGTGCACTGTGAACATTCGTTATTACTTCTTTGGACCTGGAGTCATTTTATATATGGTATGATGTTTTACCAATCACAATGCCATAGGGTGTGAGTTTATTGTACTGTCTCCTCTATTTTGTTTATAGTATTTTTAATTGAGTCCTGGACTGCCAGTCTGCATTCATTAGACATAGAGCAGATAAACACTTGTAAAGACACAATTAAGTCACAGCCAGGTACTGGTGTTTTCCTCCCTGCTGACTTTACCTCTGCTGAATGCAGTTCATTAACATTTCCATAGTTTTTGGTTACCCCATATTGGAATTTAAGTCTGTATTTGCTTATTTGCTAGCTTATTGCCTGTTTGAAACTCCACTGCTCATTTGTTCCTATCAGATATACAGTGCTAACTCCATGCACCTGCCTACTAGCCAATGGGGTCTGAATGCCCCAACCTCAGCTTTTCCTAATGAACTCAAATATTTAATTGTGCTCTGAAAGACATTTTTGCCTTGCCCTGAGCAAAACTGAATGCACTCACAAAGTAGCATACAGAAATGCATGCAGTATTTACCAATTTCTCCAACTGTAGAGCACAAGTGGAAAATGATCAGCACTACTATTCCAATGAGCATAATTGCTGCAGTCTCGCAATGCTGAAAGCAGTCGGCAAGCTGCTTCATGAAGAGCATTGAGTCAAATTACATACTGATCGGGAACAGAGTGTTGCCGTAGGTGTCTTTTAGTCCACCTTGTTAAGGTTGCCTTCTCAATCAGTAGTGTTAGGGATTGAATTTATATTTGTATTTCAGAGGCACTAGCTTACTACACCACTGAAAGTGTCCTTTTAAAGGTATGAGGCTGGGCTGTGGAGGGATATCGAAGGTGGGTCCCAAACCTGAAGCACTGTAATGCAGAGGTATACATCATGAACTCTACAGACAGATTTCTCCAAAGATCTACATCAGTATTTCTGCATAGTCCTCTGCAGAGTGATATGAAGACACAGCAGCTCATGGAGCAAGCTTATTTATATTTCTACATGGCATAGCATCTCATGATATAGGAATACCTAGAAGATCGGGACATTATGAACCATGCTGAAATGCTTCAATCTCATAAGAGAAACAGAGTTTCACAGAGTACAGGCTAGGGGGACTTGTTCGTTTGTTTGTTTGTTTTTTCTCCTTGGGAAAATTTAAAAACATGAGCAAGTAATGTTTCATTAATCTTGTAAAACCATGGAAGCGTCAGTCTCTAAAAGAGTGCGCTTTCTCTGATCAGGATGTTTTTTTTGCTATAGCTGTGTGGAGCTCCAAACTAGTTTCTGTTTACGACAGTAGAAGAGCTCCCATTGAGTTTAGGGGGAGCAGATGCCGGCTCTTTGTGACCTACCAGTGCACCTGAAGCAGATGTTCATAACAGTATAGTGGCATGTGCCCAGTTCGTGCCTCATTGCTAATTCACCACAGTCGTCTTTCTCTTCTAACACACCCTACGTGAAGTAACAGCCACACACCTCTTTGATTTCCTTTTTGAACTCATAGACTTATTTTGCAAACACCTATAAATAAAGGACAACGACCAAAAATAAATTTTACAGAAGCCAATAATGACAATGCAAATAAAGAAAACCAGTTTGCTGACATAAAAAAAAAAAAATCAACCATCTGGAGGTGTGCGAAATCTTTTGTGAATGTTGTATAATAGTTGAGTGTGATCTTTTTCCCTGAGTTTACCAGTTTGTTAAATAATGCATTTGTCTTTCTTTTTCACCCTGAATTTTTTATATTGTTTCATTCAGAGTGAAAACCAGTTCTAATGCCCATGGCACAAACTGCTTCTGGATTTCTTCCTGACAGAGTACATTCATGGTACAATATACTCGTATACTCTATATTGTGCAATGTGCAATATGAGCATACTCATATTCTTGGTAGTAGTAATAATAATAGCAATGAAGACTACTACTGTAATAATAAATATGAATTGGAAAAGTGTTTAAATCTGGTTGTGTATAATTATAGGTTGCCCCAGTGAACTAAATTTCAGTGGGGTTTGGTTCTATGGTTTAGGGTAGTCTCCATTAAATATAGGAAAATCCAGTTAATTAATTAGCCCTTAGTGTTAAATGAGCTTTTTAAGCCTGAGAGACAAGGGGAATGTGGGATTTGTGGGGACTTGACAGTGAACATTTAATGATGTTAAACCCAAAGTGACTGTTAATATAGGCTACGGTACCTGAGAGTCAGAAATACAGTCAGAGAGATAAATGCAAATAAAGCACCAAGGTTTAACAGGAAATGAAGAACATTAATTTACTCTGGATATTCAGCTTGTCNCCGCAGCAGGGCCGGTCTCCAGCTCCCCGCAGCCCTGCCCTGCCCTGCCTGGCCCCCGGTCCCTACCGAGCCAGGCCCCACCACTGGCCCACGTCCTGGCCCAAACTCAGCCCGGCCTCCTTCCCCATGGCCCTGCCTGTCCATCCTGGGCTGTGTCTGACCCCAGTTCCCCTCACCGGGTCTNGATTTCTTCCTGACAGAGTACATTCATGGTACAATATACTCGTATACTCTATATTGTGCAATGTGCAATATGAGCATACTCATATTCTTGGTAGTAGTAATAATAATAGCAATGAAGACTACTACTGTAATAATAAATATGAATTGGAAAAGTGTTTAAATCTGGTTGTGTATAATTATAGGTTGCCCCAGTGAACTAAATTTCAGTGGGGTTTGGTTCTATGGTTTAGGGTAGTCTCCATTAAATATAGGAAAATCCAGTTAATTAATTAGCCCTTAGTGTTAAATGAGCTTTTTAAGCCTGAGAGACAAGGGGAATGTGGGATTTGTGGGGACTTGACAGTGAACATTTAATGATGTTAAACCCAAAGTGACTGTTAATATAGGCTACGGTACCTGAGAGTCAGAAATACAGTCAGAGAGATAAATGCAAATAAAGCACCAAGGTTTAACAGGAAATGAAGAACATTAATTTACTCTGGATATTCAGCTTGTCTTTATATGATTTTTTTTTTTTTTTTAATGGTTACAGTGCCAGGGTCCCTCATTTTCTTACTGTACAGAGGACACTTACAAAGAGCAACAAGAAATGTTGTGCAAAATGTGAGCGAGTTGACTTTTTCTGAGCATTTACGCCGTCCTGTTCCTGGGTGATTTGCCAGCATGTGGAAGAGATGTTTATGAAGAGTTGTCCTTGGGAAAGGGAGGCTTTATACTGTCATCTTCACATCTCTGTTCTAGGGCAATCTCAGCAAGGTTCAGTCCTGGGCTGGATCAGGAACCGTCCTAAAGCTTCTGTACCTGGTGACACTGTATGCCTGGCTGCTCTCTTCTGCTGAGTGGAATTTTAGCCTTTTAGAGGGCCTCGTCCTGTTCTTCTCGTGGACATCTCTCTCTACACGTTAGGGTTTTTTCATTCTTCCACCTGTCCTGCTTTACCCTCACCGCAGGTTTACCGAAAGGGTGTAATGGTATTGCTGTAGCTTGTCGGGGCCCTGAGGGCACGACCAGCCCTTCCTAGTCCTGGCCACCTCCCCGAGCCTCCCCCCACCCTGCCCAGGGCCCAGG
>VZTL01002666.1:7701-24693 GCA_013400535.1 Scopus umbretta | reverse complement strand
TTTTTGGGGTAGGGTTTTCATTGTTTGTAAAAAGATGCCTCATTTGATAGCAGGAGTAAAGACACCATCTGGCTTATGGCAAACTGTTTGCTTCTATAAAGCCCATCACTACAAATATCCACAAAGGCCAGTGCTCTAGAGAGCCAAATGAAAAAGGAAGTGGAATGGAGATGAAAACATGTGATTACTTACCAGGGATTTGCCAGGTATGATTGACCTGGAAACATCATTTTACAGCACAACCGCCAACCACCAATCTCTACAGTTTCCCCATCAGTTCAACATAGCTCTCAGAGCACAGTTGCAGGGAAGATCCAATGTTATCATTTCCAATATCTGTTATAGTAAACCCAGTTTGATAAATCTTAAGGATTCATTGTGGTTTTGATGTAAAGCACACATCCAGGGAATCCAGAGTGCACTAGTGTGTCCTTAGAATGTCAAAGCAAGTTTTACAGGAGAAAGGAAAGGTTCTACATCAACATGAAAAAAAAAAGAATCAAAACTTTTAATTTCAACTGACTTTTGTGTTATATATTATCTCATTTTGTATCTGCATAGCAAGTTTATTATTATACTGCAATACATTATGAGATCACATAAATGATGCAAAAATGAAAGGTACAAAGGAAGATCCCATGTAGATTCCATCCACAAGGGAAGAACAGCGTAAGTAGGACCAGTATAACTAGACGTGATTGGAAAGCTCCAGTAAAGGTTTACATCTGACAAATATGAACATAATAAAATGAAGAAAGGAAAAACTAAAGAAAGAGAGAATTGTAGTCAGCTGTATGAAAAATTTACAAAGGAAGTTGAGAGAGAAGCCTATTTTGGGTATTTGGATGTTCAGAGTTGACAGAGTTCCTCACGTGATTTCTTTCTCCACTACTATATCTGTTCTTTGAGCTTCTGCATATCCTTGGGCTTTCAGAGGTCCAGTTTATTCAATAAAATAAATAATACAATGTATTTCTAACCAGGAAAATTACAAGGATGTAAGTTTATATTTACAGCAGCAAAGAGAGAGATATTAAAGGGACAAAGCCATAGAAGTTTCAGGAACTTTGTAACAAAAATTTACATGTGCTAGTTGCCATTCTGATGTTAGATTACCTTTTCAAATTCAAGTAGAGATAGCAACTGTAAGAAAATTTTAGAACAAGCTCATTCTTACACACAGATGACATAGTTTTCCTGTAGTAAATATGAACTTACTAAACAAGATAATTTTAAAATTAATACAAGATGATGTTGCCGATATAATCTTTAACAGAATGAAAAGAGATTAAATGTTTTGCTGAGAATCTGGAAATGCTCTAGGGACAATTTCTGTCCTTATACTGCACACACAAAATAGTTGGTAGAATATAATTGGGTTATTTTTCATTTTGTAAACAACATATTAGATCTTGTGTCATTTAAGAAAAAGTGTATTGTAAAGTAATGCTGTAAATATTGCATGGCATTATTCTGGTCCAGTGTGACAACGTAGATACTATAAAAAGGAACAAGAAAAATTGCCTTTTTAAGCACTATTAATCTTCCTGCTTTTGAAATTTTTAATATTTAAAGCCACACAAAGCCATTTTCTCATCCTGTAATCAACATTCTGGCTTTGAATATTTGTTTTTGCTTTTTCCAGATTTACCCTTCTACTATTTTGCTATTATTTTAGGTTGTCCACTGATTTTGCAGCTACTTGTGCAATAATAGAAAAGAGTTTTTTCTTTTTTAAAAAAAAAAAATCCTTCCTCTGGGTCTGAGATTGTCTCTTTAGGTGGTATTTCATTCCTTCTGCTCTCATGAACATCCATTGGGATGGATTATGAAAAATGTCTTGCTACTGTAGTAAGACTTTTTATAATGAAGGTAATTTTATTCATAACAAGAAAATAAACATTCTGTTTAATACATCTAACTTTTTTGGTCAAAGATCAGGTTTAAAATATTTATCAGATTTAACCTCTCTCTGAGGTTAAAAATCTCTGCCAGATCTTTGTCTACATAGATAAGTCTCTTTTCCAAAGTAATTGGGTTTATTTGTACCAAATCAAAGACATTCAACAGATACAAATAGTGTTATTCCATTGTCAGTTTATAAATGTTGAGACTCTCTGTCTATTAAAGAATATACTTGTAAGTGAGCGGCTCGTACTCACTTTTGTCTCTTACACAGATACTTATGTGTATGGGTATGGTCTAATTCACAATACAAGTATCTTTTTTAATACTTTGGTGTGGTGCACATAGATATATGAGGTGTTACAAACATTTTTGCATTCAATTTTACTTTTGTTCTTTACCACGTAAGTGCCTGTTTGTGTGTATGTGCACACACATTACATATATATTTTCTTTTCTCACAAGGAATTAGATAACTTAATTAGATAATTGTTGTTTTGAAGTTGTACTTATGATTGTATAATCAGTCAAGAAATACTGGCCCACTAGTCCATATTAAACCATTAACATTATATCATTACATCAACAATGGTAGTTCTATTTTTAACTGCACATATTTGAGTAGACTTGAACATTTTTTCATTTTCATTTCCTTTTCTTTCCCTGAGTTAATGAAACATTTTGCACATAGTCTTCTAATTTAACAAAAAAATCTAGCTATAGAATAAGTACATGCCTATATCTTTTTAAAGTTTACCAATAGGTTCATAATAAATTCAAGGTAGTGTATAAATCACTTTCACAAGAATGTGTGTTCAGTATTTTATTCTTATACCTAAAAATATATTATGTGTCCTCTACTAGCTGTTTTGGGTTTTTTCATGCTTCTTAACACCAAATTGTATTGCAGATTGACAGAAAACCTCTAATCAATTTTGTATGTAACCAGCCATTCTTTTTATTGTGTTATCTATATTATCCAGCTGAATTTATATAATAGTCAAGAATAGCATCAGGTAATAATGATGTCTACTCATCCTTAGTTATTACTTTACTTTCAGAGACAAAGGAGAAATAGATGTTTGGATTTATGGTATTGACTCGTTTAATTGGAAAATTGGAAAAGCACCTTAGAGTTAACATTTTTTCTGTATATAAAATAGCTTTAAAATGTCTTCATAAAATGCCAAATGATCCTGAACCTCTTCTTGTTTCTATGACAACCTGTGTTATAGTAGTAGGCTAGAGATCCTCTGAAGCTGCCAATGACTTCACTAAATATTTTGTTTTAAGCAGGGAGGGTGACACAGATTTTTACCAGATGAGCTCTCAGACCATTGTTTTAATCTTTAATTTTAACTATGATGCTTTGTAGCATCTTGGCTATTTCAGGATCAAACATCAAGGAAGAGAAAATACAAAATTAGTAAGGCTCAGCTCATGATAATTTATGCATAGAAAAAGTGGTGTTTTCAACTACTATTTAACTAACAAAAAATCATTTGCCCAGATGCTAATAGTTGTGCATTTCTTCACATTAGCAAAATGCTTGTCTAAAAGATACATCTACTTTTAATTAAATTTTATTTTGTAAGGAATTGGTACTGATTCTTCAAGGACAACAATTGCTTGCAGACAAATTTGGCAAGAACAGGTTTTTTACTTGATTTAGTGTGGCCTTACTCTGAAACATTTTGTTTTCTGTTTGGATTTTTTTTTTCCTTCCTTTTATGAATACTCTGTATTAGTTGAAGTGGTTAATATTACTACCCAATAGTGAATCTGCAGTCTGTATGAAAAGGCAATGGAAGAAAGAGATGTTGGGAAGCGATATAGCTGCCAGGCTTTTAATGATAGCAATGTTTTTATCAGAAGCACAGTTTGAAGACTCAGGGCAGGCGGATGATGGCACAGCACCATGTCAGCTAAACATTTGTTCTTTACATTAAATGCTGCAAAATGGAATAAAGAGGGAACTTGATAGATAGTTCCATTGGAATTTACTGTCACTTCCACTCATTTTGATTTTGGCTCAAACAGTAAATCATCCCTGTTAGATTCCCCCCCCCACACACACACACACTCTCTCTATGCAGAAGTGAACAGACTGAGAAGTGTTTGTGTTTCATTCCATCTATCGATGCATTTTTGAGACATAGGAATAATACTAATAGTATACTCCAACTTAAATGTGTACATGTCACATGCAGAGAGAGAATCAGATCCACAGTAGGTGAAAAATGAGAAAACTTTATTGCATTTACAGCTGAGCGTTCCCGTGACATAAGTCCTGCAAAGTAGCAAATTCTCCTAAATTATGAAAAGCCTAGCTCCTTTACCAGGAATGGAAGAGTATTAATATTCTGCTTTTTTGTTTGGATTCTCTCTCCCAACTTGAGCTTCATTTTTTCTATATTGGCTCGGGTCAATCTATATTAATACTAGATCATTACAAACTGGACTTCATTAAAGTAAAAAGAAAAAAAAAAAAAAGCTCGGAAAATACTGGACATTTCTGTTACCACTTCAGCAGGTCTGGTTCTGATGAATAGCATTTCTATTTTAGAAGGTAGATTCAAAGCTTAGCTCTTAACAGGTAACCATAATACTTGTACATATTCTAGGTAATTAAAATGTACCAAAGTTTGCTGTTGGGAATATCACATGAAGGGTTATAATCTCGTATACAGGCTACTCTAATCATAAAAGGTTGTAAACCTTGTAAACCTTTTTAAAAATTACTGGTATTATGTGTCGTTTCATGACCCATATTCATTTCCTTGAATGTAGCTACTCAACATAATTTTTGTTGTTCCACATCAATCAATATATGCCTGCAGTTAAATTGGTGAAGTGTGCAAATAAATGTTCATATTAGTAAGGGTTTTAGTCACTGTATTCAGTCTCAATCCACTGAGGACAGGTAGTTTTATCTACGATAACGGGTTGCAGAGCATACCAAATTCACTCTCTAATCCACGCCAAGTTATGGGAGCAGAGACAAGGAAATTACATTTTGTTAAGACAATAAATGTAGACGGTGGCAGAAGTTAAATATTTAGAGCTCTGGTCTAGTCCCAAACAGCATCTCCATGTTGCTAATGGCTAACTAATTCAGTACTTTGTCTGCACTGCCAAAGAATGACAACTGAAGGGAAAATTAAAATTAAAATAAGAATAAGCTCATCCACTTAGGTAAAGATGATTTGGCCAAAGAATGGCCACACAGAAATGTTTTCCTAGTTTATTAGAAATAAGAATAAAGGTGTCTGATAGAGATGGAATCCCCATACAATCTATGTAATATCAAGAAAATGGAATTAAATAGATCTCTAAAAAACTAACAGTCCTTCAGACTAATCAGAAATTCATAGGATCAGAGGCCAAAATTTCCACCGAATACTTTCATTTTCTCCAGCCCAGTCCTACCCTCTCTCTTTAACTTCACAAACATATCAAGGAGTTCTTAATAGCTGAAGAAAACCAGAGTAGTACTATTGCTTCATACAAAATATTCATCACTGACTGGTAGCAGCTTTCCAGGATTTTAGAGATACTCTTCCCAAAGAAGAATGGAGCAGCTTTGTTTCTTCAAGGTACAGCCTAAGCATATTTGTGTATTGTTTTTACTTATTGTCGGTAAAATAAAGGTGTCAATGCAATCTACAGGTCAGTACAAAATTCTCTGTTTTCAGGAGTAATTTTGTCTCTGGAATTAATTATAATCAGAGGTTGCTTAAATAGGAAATCTTCCTTCCCAAAGTACTGATCTTCTATTAAAGAAATGCTGGCAGCTATCTCTTCTAGAAATGGAAGATCAGATGTTAAGGAAAATAACTTGATTTGAGTTAAATAGTGCCATCTTTTGAAACATACCACAACAATATAAATGACATCGTGATTGTTGGTAATTCAGAGCGGCATCAGGGAAGAACATGTGGAAGTCTACAGTACTAATGTCAACCAAAATGTTAACATTAAGTGATGAAAGCAAACTTACTCAGTTGCTGATCCTGCAATAGTAATAAGCTTCATAATATGCACATTGAGCTATGTATACATAAACATCTGCAGGATTTGGGCCTGCCAGGTGTAAATCAAGGCAGTCAGCATTGGATATTGCCATGAATTATTGCCATAATTCACCATAAGGTGAACCATATAACTGATAGGGTACAACACAGCACTATTACTTGTGAAACAAATTTAGTTGTCAAAATGAAAGTTCTCTGAGATAAAATACAAAGTAAGAGTACTAAAAGATTTTTCCATAGGATTTTCAAATATAACAGTTATGCTGCTCCTTTCTCTCAGACACTTAGGTAAAATTAGAGTTAGGAGGGGGAAACAATCCCACAACATACCATTCCTCTACTTTTTTTCAGTGTTCCAAAGAGTTCAGATCAGTTCAAGTCCTCTTTCTCAGGAACAGGGCAAACACCTCTTGCAAAACTGAATTTAAATTCATCACTAAACAAGATTAGGCATATAAACAGAAACTTTCATGTGACTTCCAACATAGTAAGCAACCCATAGAGTCAAACTTACCACAGCCTAGAACACTTCATGATGATAAAAGTAGGAAAAAGAGAAGATAAGGAAAGAAGAAATACAAGAAATAGTCCAGGAACTAATAACGGAAATGGACATGCATGTATAAAATTGTTCAAGGATCAATTGGGATTTGTAGAATGGGGGATACATCTTTTGGAGAGTAATATTTTTGCTTATTTCTTTAATAATCCAGTCACTCTGGTGTAAGCTGTCTCTCAGGACTTCGTTATCTGGCTCTGCTGACATCAAAGATAATGCCAAATGTTTGAACTGCATGAACACTGCACAGGGAAAGCAGTTTGTAGGATGTCCAACATAGTAGGGAAAGGTGAATGTATCTTCAGTAACTGAAGTGAATGGCAGAGCGTCCAGTGGTTTCAGCTAAAGTACAGTTTCATCTTTGATTTCTCTACAACCTTCACAAAAAAAAAAAAAATAATAAAAAAAATCCAATATCACTGTGTGTGTTTCTTAAAAGAAACAGCAGAAATCTTGGTTTCCTTCCTATGTTTTCTCAAGAGGCAGAATGGAAAATTCAGTTATACTTGAGAAGCTTTCTTTTTCCAGGGAAGGAGAAAGAAGGGATAAATATTTTCCAAGAGCAGTGAGGAGCAATGAATGCCCAAGCCTCAAAACATGAAATAAAACATGTATGAGGGGGGCTGTTTTGTTTGTGGGTTTGGGTTTTAGGGATTTTTCTTGGGTTTTTTTAATTGTTTTTTTGTTAAGGTCATATTTTCAGCAGGATCAGAGAAAAGAAGCAAGATGGAACTTCTTTATTCACATATTAAAAACACAGCTGCAAAAATTTGATAGTTTTAAATTGGCATTTAAATCATGAAACAGATAAGACAAATTCTATGGTTATGCTGAAATTCATGGAAAATACTTTCTTTAATTATCTGAAATGATGAAATAGGCATTGCTGACACTGACAATAGATTATATTTTCCTCCAGATATAAACGTGCCTCATTTCTGCCCATTTGGCTTTTGTTCAATCTTTATTGCAGAATAACTCAGTCATTTTAAAAACACTGAAGTGCTTGTTAAATTAATCTAAACCATCTGAATGTTGTTTTGTTGGACCAGAGTTCTAAGTATGCAAGCATTGTCTCTGAGAGGGGTGGCAATGCAGTCTTTTGAGCTTATGCAGCCATGCTATTCCTGCAAAAATTACCAACAATTCATTTTAAGGAAAATAATGTTTTTGCGTGATATGGACATAAGTTGTCTCAGGAGTGGAGCTCTTCATCAGGAGGAAGCTGCTATTGGGTAGTCTTTACTTTCAGTTATTATTTGTTATTTTCCTGGTTTGGATTTGTAACAGGGCCCTAACAATACAAGAATATGTAAAGCGGAGTTTTAGGGCTCTCAGCAGGGTAAGCAAACTTATTATAAGAATTATAATAACAGATATTATAAGAGGGTTATACTGTAAGAATTATAACAGCCTTATTAGCTGTCACTATTCCTTACATCCTGAGTCCTTCCTTGGTGGCAGCTACAGCAGCAGGGCCAGCTATGCATGAGGATGATGCAAATGAGATCAGCTGCTTGGACATCACCTTTCTTGAACAGCTGGTGTGCATTGCCACTGGGAGAAGACATAATGAAAGTGGGTAACAGGGCCATAGCTGTCGTTTATTGACAGTTTTCCTGCCTGATTTTTCTGTTCCAAAAGCTGTTCCTGCCATAATGATCACACATTGTTCCAAGAACTGCTAACACTATGCATTGGCATAAGTTGAGTGAGAGAGTCGTAATATCAGTATACAAATACTTTTAATAATACATTTCTAAAGCCATCCTTCAAACTTTTGTATTCTTAGGAACACATCATTTTATAAAGTATTTATGTATTTAGTGATTTCTAAGATGACTTCATGATTTTTGGAGTTTAATTCATTATTTTTGTCATGTGAGAACATACAAGAGCGGGTTAACCTGTCTAAGCATGCTTTCATCGTCATGAAGCTCAGCTAAAGAATGCAATTGCAGTACACATTGGCATAAGCATACTAAAGTGGAGCTAGGTAGCATGGTTAATAGCAGTAGTAAAGGTGTTGCTGATCAAGCTTCAGGCTGGTGGCTTGGGATACTCGGTTTTGCCTAGGCTGTAGAGGATTTATCTAGTTGATTTTGTTATTACCTGTGCTAGCTAAACAAATGCTATCATGAGTGTGACTGCTTGCCCTATATTTGTTGTGTGATTATAGTTTAAGATACAGAAACTTGTTTATAGTCCTAGAAAGGCAAAACTCAAACATGCAATAAAGTAAAAGAAGAAAATTGTATCCTACAAAGAGTAAAGATACACAGATGCAATTTTGCAAGCTAGTTGTGAGGAGGAATACCTGTCATTACAGATCAACAGACATCTTATTTTAGCTTTTTTCCACCTGTTTATTTGGCATTTACTCTGGTTTCACTTTCACTTACTACACTGGCAATGTCTCAGCTCAGTATTCCAAGGCTGCCTTTTCACTTCATTTTCTCAAATGAGCCAATTGTAAGTTTTCTTTTCATGGCTTTTAAACTTCTCTTAATGGGAGAAAGAAAAAATCCCAATCAACCAACCAAACAAAAAAACAAATAAGGCCCTTAAAAAAATCTTTTTAACAGGCTGATGAATACACAGTGGTACAAAAATGTTTGCAAAAAACTGCATATTATAAAATGAGCAATCGTGAGCTTCTGTTCAAACCAAAGCAATTTTGCATTGTGATCATAATTAGAGAGGCAGCTAGAATAAAAAAAAATACTGAATGAGGTATTTAACAGAAGGCTTGGAAAATGATCTTAGGACCACTCAGAGGCATGCTTAGGTTTAGGGAAGTGAATGATCCAATTGATTTCAAAGTGTCATGAAATTGTACCTTCAGACCATGATATAAGGTCTTTTGAAGTCAATATAAGGGAAAAAAGGGCAAGAAGGGGTAATCCAACTTTCAGAGAAGTCACAGAATGGAGCCTTTAACTTTTAACAATATTTTTGTTAACAGATGAAAATAAATTATAAAGTCAATGGATTTTCCTAGTGGCAGCTGCTGACAAACCCTATCTCCCTATCTGGCCTACAGTCAACAATGCCCCAATTACACTTAGATCTGGTAAGGGACTTGTTTCTTAATAGGTACATATCTAATAGTTTTGTTGTTGTTGTTGTTGTGTTTTTTACCTGTAACTCCTATTTATACACATTCCACTGTGCACCGTATTTTAAAATATACATTACCTAAACATTTACACTCTTCTCTAGATAGTAGGTATATTTTACCAGCAACATTATACCATCTGGCCTTTGCTTGTTCTCCAGAGAATTTTGTAATATTCACAGCTGTCAGTTTTTTAGGCTATCTGGTATTTTATAGTGTTTGATCACCATTTAACATGTATTTTAAAACAGCAGTTAAAGCTTTGATTTTTGCTCTTCAGATAAACAGCAGCTGTATTTTTAATTGACAGGAGCCATTATCTCCTGAATTGCAGGGAAAAGCACCTATGTTACATGACATATAACTAGATTGCAAGGTGAATTTAAATGGTATCCCCCCTAAAGAAATATCTTTGATTTTGCACATTTGACGTGATATAATCACATAAGACATCTGACACCGGGGCAAGTCAATTTTAAAATGTAAATCTACAAAATTTAGTGTGAAACACTCCTGATATCCTTTATTCCAAAGAAAGCTATCTTAGTAGGTCAAAGTAAAATGAAACATGTGAATTTCTTCCTTTTTTAATGCCACACATAATTCATATTTGAGACAGATTGCTGAACAACATAATTGAATTGAAGAGCTCTGGAGGATTCATAAAAGAAATGCCTGAGAACCTCCACAGTTACATTAGATATATAACATTTGCATAAACCTGCACACTCAAGATCATGCACTGCTTGAGACTAAGAATACCTTTCTCCTAAACTGTTTATTTCATAGCTGAATGTTCAGCAGTAGAAATATGTTTTGTCTTTGGAAACTGACTTTTCAAATGTCCTAAAGCAGTTGGCTTACTAACATAATCTAGTAGAATCCTTCCTATTACTCAGCCAAATAATAAGTTTACAGGAATAAGGACTAAGATGTAGGGGGAGCTTTGAAACTGAAAACTGTGAAGCTAATAAAACCCCTCATCTTCAATCTGAATGCAACAGTTAGTGAAATTCTAATTCTTTGACATAAATTCCAGAATTCTTTTATTTCAGTGGGACCAGGAGATTTTAATGAACTCTGTGGTTAGTTTCATAATTTTACAGATCATTCAATTCCTCCACCTTTATTGTGGTATTTGTATTGCAAATAATATAATAAAAAAGACCAAACTCCTCACCCCTTAACTGAGACTAAAGGTTGTAATGAATTTAGGTTATGATCGCAAGCACGTTTTCACATCAAAAAACCTTGAGATACTAACATGTTGGGTATCTTGTATATGGAGCTATGGCTATATGAAAGTCTAGTAATTTTGTAAGAATTTTTTGTGTGCTTTATTGATTTAAAACAGGGGAGAGTGTAGTTTGCCCATCAAAATGGGGATCCAGCTAGCCTATTGTCCTCTGTGATATCCTATTATCCTCTGAAACCCACTGTGTACAGGTTTTTAAAGTAGCTGGTTCAAAGAACAGTATCAAATCCTATAAAACAAATGGTTTAAGAAAAATTTTCTACATATGAACAGTTTCATATAATACCATTGCTTATATTAAGTTCCATATATTAGCATTCTATAAACTTATGCACATTTTTATAAACAGCCTTAGCCTCTAGAACCAAAATCTAAACGCTCTGCTCAGCATTCTTTCTGCCACAATTAAGCCATTATGAGTTGAACTTCTGCATTTATTGTTGCATTTTCAGTTCAAAGGTTATTATTTCTTTGGTAATTGAGTTTTACTGGTTTTACATAATTTGCATTAATTACAGTAATTAACGGTAACGCTACTCTGCTAAGCATATCTTCTCTGTCGTGTACCCAAAAGCTGAGCTAGTGAAAATTCATTGCAAGTATTGGAGAGGACAGATAATATAATATGAATAGCTTATAAAAACTGCTCTTAAGTTTGTCAGTGATAAATTTTAATGGGGACAAATAATTAGAGCTGCTATTGCAGTAAAAAGGGCTTTATAATTCCATTTTGCTTCTGCTTTCCACATTGAAAAATAATTGAATTTTTCATAAACCATAATACTTTGCCCAAGATCTATATTGAATACTGATAGAGCTAGAATTGGAGACATAAAATGTTTTCCACATATTTTTTCTTCACAGTGTGTTCACGGAGGCTTAAGAAAATAGTAGGTAATACAGATATAAGCATGGCTTACCCAACATCTTGTTGGACTGACATATAGCAGTAAAGGTGGCATGTATGCATTGACATTTTTTCATCCTTATTTACATGTACCAAGCCTACCATACCTAAGCATTTCCAAAGTAATAAACCCTCTGACAAAACAGCCTTATCAAAATGCTCTTGTATGCAGTCAGGTGAGTTACTTCTTAAAATCCAGCAAACCTTTTGAACATATCCACACAGCAAAGTTGCCACTTTGGTATAGTCAGATTCACACCTAAATACATATATACTTTTAGTTTTTGCTGTCTAAAGCATCTTTTAATGCCTCTCATTTGCAATTTTGTAACATGAAAAGAGAGAGACTAATTAGGTTATTTAGTTGTTGATGGTTTGTACTAGGATCCTGAGAGGGCAGAGGAATGTTGACAAAATTGGAAATTGAACATATGAAGAAAATTAAGAAAAACAGAATGTAAATGAAGTGGCTGAGGAGATAGGGAAAGAGTACAGGATCTGTGCAGCTGGTCTGAGTGACTAATAGTAATTAGAGTAAAGGACACAGGTAGTGAGGTAAATCAGAGGCTCATAGAAAGAGTCAAGAATTTAAGCAGGTAATGAAAGTTGAATAGAAGTCACCCATACAAGTCCAGAGCTTTGTTTTCTTTTTTAAGTCAGTTAATATTTTTTGACCATGTTTTTGGGGAGCAGAATATATTTGCCCATGGATCCAGAGAGAGTATATGAAATGCCATTAATTCAAATAATTCTTTGTGAAGTTTTCTCCATGGCTTCTCTAAAATTTGCTAAGCTGCTACATGGTAGACTGTGCCAGGGGAATTTAGGTCTCTTGATTATAGTTTTCTGTTGCTTTTCTGTTATTCTGTTATAAAGTTATCATAGTATCTTGTTAATTGTGTTTAATTTTCTTGATTTTCCTATGAGTTCCTTCTGCTGCTTTAAATATTTAAAACAAACATGTTACCTTGGACATATTTTATGTGATTGTTTTATTTTTTTCAGGAGAAAAACTATTGTGTGTAAAAATTTTGTGAGGCTGGGTTTGGCAGCTAGAGCCAAGCATGATGGGAGCAGGTGCTCTACAAGGTTTTCCATACAGCACTGCCAACAGAGCTCGCTTCAGTCCAGCCAAGCTCTTGTCATCTCATTACTGGCTCTCCCCTGGGCAGCCTGACAATTGGGCCAGCTTTCTTTTATGTTGATAAAGAGCAAATTGGACTAGATTGGAACTATTTAACTCATTTCACTTCTGAAACATATTCACCTGGACTTTGGAAGGGTATTGTCATGGCCCTGAGGGCATCAGTAGGCCTTAAATGCCCTGACCGGCCTCGTCTGGTCTCCCCTTCCATATGCCCTGCCTTTCATCTGGAGGGGTATCCATTTGAGCTTAGGTCTGGAGCCCTGGTCCTTCCCTCGTCTGTGTCATAGGTGTGTCTATCTCTTCTTCCCATGTGGATTGCAGACCTACATTGTAGCCTTGTCTCTAGCCCTGCCTCCTACTGCCTCAGGCTGGGCTCCTTGGACAGCCCTGGCCCATCCCCTCACTATGCCTGTGACTGCCTGCCATGTTCAGGCTCTGCGGGATGGCGCTAGCCAGTGAGGGCACATGCAGCATTTAAATGAATTTATAATCCATTAGGTAATTTTGAATACATAAGCTTAAGTGACCAACACAGCATCATGAGAGAGCCCTGTAGCTCAGGGTGAAATTCAACCCTGATTCCCTGTTCCCCCTCTGCTCAATTTGTGAAGTAGGTCCTTATGAGAAAAGAGGCAATTAAAAGTTGTTAGTGTTGATTTTATAGATGGTGCTGAGAACTCATGCAATATCTGTCTAGTTCCAGTTATCTGTATTCAGAACTGAGAAAACAGGCATTGTAATACAAAAAAAGCAGGCATTGTAATACAAAAAGGGAAAACATATCTATACTTGGTCATATGTTTTAGTGCCTTTAATGTAAAATAAACTCATCTAGTCTTTTCTCCTCAAACCCTTGTGAAATCTAAAAAAAAGCAAATATTAGAGGAAAGATACCTCAAGTCTTTACTGTTAAGATAAGTTTCCATTTATGTTTTGCTTGTGAAAGCACACAGGCTTTAACTGATACACGTTCACACTTTCTGTCTCCTCATCCTCCGGTAATACTTGCTTCCTGCAGCACACTTCCTTTAAACTTGGTATGCTTTGTGCTTAGCTATTAATTATGCCCCCAAGAAATTAAAAGCCTTGGAATCTAAATATGTAGTTTTTGCTCAGTTTAACAAAAGTACCTGTGCTCAAGAAGGGAATCAAAGATTAAGGCAGTACTTCACAGCCTATAGTCTTGGCATTGCTACCTATGTCTACTTAGTCTCACCTTTTGATACAAATATGCTTAGTCCTTGCAACAAAAAGAAAATGCCAAAATAAAACTTCTCTCTATGTTTAAGTGGCTTTCCTATATTCCTTCTCTGAACTTCACTGGAGAGACTGGTGCTTCATAAACCAAATTCACTTTCTCTGTAAAGTTGTACATTATTTGTTTAAGAAAGAACAGCCGAAAATCTCAAATGGTAGCAATTTCACACCTGTTATCTCAGACCAAAGTTTGTTAATTAGCACAAAACCAATGTTTCCAAACTCAAGTATTCAAAAGTGTGCAGAGTCTCTAGCAGGTGTTCATCACAGGAGGTGCCTTAATGATATTTCTTAACTAGGTTCTTTTAAACCATTATATTTTGAAAGCTCTTACCATTACTAATTTCATTTCTGACAGTACAGTTTAGTTCATATGAGCCAGTGCCAAAATAGATGTAAATGCACACAGTTCTTTTTGTCTTAATTTCATCTTGAAGATTTCATCTTTAATCAAAACTATCCTTCCCTCCCTACCCTAAGGTAAACCTTACCTATCTTCCATTTCTTTCCCCAGAGGACTCATCTGAGGTCCACCTAACTCAAAATGAACAGTTTCACTGAATTTTAAATGCTTTGAATCAGATTTCAAATGCTACTTTTAATGTGGAAAACATTTTTAAAATGTTTTAAATGTTGTTTTTTTTTAAACAGCCCTGCAGTTGCTTTGAATTCACTGAGACCATACAGTGCCTTGTTGAATTCAGTTGTATGTTGAGTAATTGAAGACAATTATTTCTCTCAGGTCAGAAAATAACCTTCAGTAGATCTCTGCTGTTCTATGTAAAACTGCTGAAAGTTAAATACAGTAATTTTGGTATTTTAGTAGCATATTACTGTAGCACAAACATGAACAAAACTGTTTTTCAGTAGGAGGTTTTTTTTGTTTTGTTTTTTAAAAAAACCCACAAGCTTGCAGTTACTTATCGACCCAGAGTAAAAAAACCCAGCACTCATAACAACTTAAAAACCTTTGCACTATAGTACAATTCCTGTTGCAGCACAATGGATCTGCAGTTGTCTTTTGTGCCATAAATGGTTAACTTGGAGCAGCTGTCATGCTACAACCATGCTTGTGTAGGGCAGCCCCTACATGTAAAAATATGAATAAATAAGATATGGTGTGTTTGCAAATATTATTATCCCAACTGTATGTCAGAAAAAATCAAATTCATATCCAATTCATATCACTTTTGCATGGTCCCAACAGCTAGGATGTGGCTGGCTGGGGAAGTCTTTCTATATATGCTTTTTATCCAAACAATTTTTTCAGGCCTAGTTCCATTATGTGGGAATGCAAAGCCCTACATACTCAAGAGGATTCTACAGCACACACAAAAAAAATTGGGAAGGAGACAAAGAAAAAACAGTGAAAAGCCATGCAGAACAAAACTCGGCAAGCTTAATGTAAAACATAAATACTTTGCCTTCCTTTTATGTCCAAAAGAATATAATTACTAGTTCAGTTAGAAGCCTGCTGCCACTTAATTGCCTATTTACAAAGTTATGGTTAGTATCATGTACTTCTGCTTACCTGACACCTGCATCTCTTGCTGGAAGAAAATGGAAAGATAAGTTCGAAACATCTAGAGAGACTGCTGAAGTCATAGTAATAAAGAATATCCCTTTAAAGATCTCTGCTGAGTTTACTGGCATGCTTGAAAAGGAAGAATGCTGCATGCATTTACGACATTATTTGATCTGTGTTTCAAGGGCAGAACTATCTATCATCTGTTATTTACACTGAGATCAAATGTTCAGTGTGGCTGCTAACAGTAGTAGGCAGAGACCATCTTTAGTGTTAAGAGCATTTTTCTTTCTTTTTTTTTTTTTTTTTTTTTTAAACTGTTGAGTTTTGGAAAAAAGATGGTAAGGGTTGGAGGGTGAAGAACATAATGATGACCATTATATCAACTATATAACATGGACTGAAACCTTAGGCTTCTTTGTTAAACCAAAACAAAATTATTTTGCTAGCTTGATTTGGGGGGGCAGCATCTTGAAAATGCCTACAGATGTCCGGCTGTTAGCCCTTCTGCAAAACGTAATATGCACACTATTACGATTATCCACAATGAAGTGCAAGTGGAATAATTTAAAAATATTGATTAATCCCCTATCAATTGAGGTCTTGCTCTGCTTCATTCTCTTGTTTTGAGCTCCTTCATAGTGTTAGAGTCTATTCTATACCAGGTACTAAAGTTCAAATTGGAAGACAGTTTATTGAGTAATTATTAACAGATTGTTTTTAGAATTCATTGATTTGAGGATTCCAGGTCTATTTCAGACTGGCATTTTCTCAATTGAATTGGAAAAGGAATACCTAGTTCATATAAGTTGATATAAACATTTGTACCTTAATGCCATTTATGCACGATGAATATTGACCAGCCTCCTGTCTCTTTATTTGCTCTATTATTTTACATAGCATATCTGTGAAGCATTGGCAGAAGAAGAATGGACTAGTTTCTAGCCTGCTGTCAAGATTTGGGTTTTGCTGTTTTGAGAGGTTACTGAACCTAGATTATTATTTTTTTTTTTAATAAATCAGTTTCCATTAGGAGAGCTTACAGAACCAAAAACATTTCTAAAGATAAATGTTGTGTCTGTAAAGATAAGCTGATTCTCTCTGAGGTTTAGTAGTCAAATCTTCCTGGATCAACACAAAATTATTGAAAGAGCTGTGCTAACTTTCTCATGTGGGGCTTGTCTTGTGTTGTGGTTTAACCCTGATTGGCAACCAAGCACCACACAGCCGCTCGCTCACCCTCCCCCTACCCCAGTGGAATGGGGGAGAGAATCAGGGGAAAAAA